>PVKA01053894.1:0-11016 GCA_004027165.1 Ctenomys sociabilis | reverse complement strand
CCCTGGTTCCGCCAAAAAAAAAAAAATGCTTTAGCCGGGCGTGGTGGCGCAGGCCTGTAATCCCAGCACTCAGGAGGCTGAGGCAGGAGGATTGTTGAGTTCGAGACCAGACTGAGCTACAAAGTGAGCTTAAGGCCAGCCTGAACTGCAGTGAGACCCTGTCTCAAAAAGACAAAAAAAAAAAAGAAAGAAAGAAATTACTGTGGCCCAGGATGGCCATACGCTTAGCAGACATCGTGCCTCAGCCTCCCAGGTGGTGGGATTGCGGGCATGTGCCATGATGCCTACCATTACACTGCTGTATTTTATGGGACGCCCATCTGTTTAACATAGGCTTGGAATAATGGCTCATCTGTGTATTTTCCCTTTACACCCAGGCTCTTCTATTTTACAACTCCAGGTATTGTGGCACACTCTCCATTTGAATCTTAAGTCTTCTCATCTCTATAATAAACACAGTTGATTTTCTTGAGATGTCCCTTAAGCTTGTAGGTTTAGAAATATAGTTTGTAAGAATATTTAAGTATGGCCAGCTAATGCACATGCATGGGATGAGGGTGACTTCTGTTGGGGCCATGTTTGGCTGGTCACACAGGTGTTCTAATCACTTGGGACTCTATAGGGTTCTGTTTCAAAAATTGGTTGCATGTTCCCTGTGGCTTTACCTTTTAGATGAATATTTTTCCTTAGGTGGTTGTAGTCTTTGAAACACCAAAGGAACACATTTCTGAGTGCTTTTTTTCCCTTCCTGTGAGTATTTCAGTATCCAGTCTGCTAGATGAAGAGGCTCTATTACGTGAAAATGGCCTTATGTTTAAACAAACATGTGCAGTTTAGAAACTAGGTAACTTCCTTTTATCGTCCCTCCTTCCCTCCGTCCCTCCTTCCCTCCCTCCCTCAGTGCTGGGAATTGGACCCAGTGCCTCAGTTACCCTAAGCCAGTGTTGTACCATTGAGCTACACCCCTATCCCCCAAATTATCTTTTAATGGCAGTCACAAAGCTTCTTCTGAAAAGATGGTGTTTTGTGCAGTAGAACTTGGCTATTTGCAACATAGCACACTATTGGAACACAACCTGGAGTTTGCAGAACACTGAAAATTCCACTGAGTGAATCCCTGGTTTATTGTCTTAAGTGAGAATGGAAGGTTACTTGGTCTATAACCTTTTCTTTTGTCCTTTAATTCAGATAAAGTTTCACACCAAAATCTGAGGGAAGATAATCTCAACAGGATTTATCTTCTTAACATATCAATCAAGAGAAGGAGAAATGTTCTCTTAGTGAAATATGACCTCTGGGTCAGTTCAAAACATGTCTTGCTTTTCACTGTAGCTTCTTTGAATTTTAATAGGTTTAGTCACTAGTTTGGAAATAGCTTGCTGAATTGTTACTTTTTCAAGACAATTGCCTAGTTTGTATATGGTCATGGATTAGGGGAAGCATTTGTTTAATGGACTTTACTTTTTTAGCTAAACACTTCTTTTGATTAAAGAAAATGACTGCTATATTTTCTACCCACTGAAACCTATAGCTTCTCTTTTGTTGTCTACTCAGAGCACCCAAGGAACCTGTTGTACCAGTTTGAAACTGGCTTTCAGCATGCCCAGAGACTGTTCATTAAGGTTTATTTAGACATTTGGGTAGAGATTCACAGTTTGAAAAACTCATGCCCAGCCAATTTCTTCTTTCCTGCAGGTGTGCCTGACATGCTGCTCCAGGGATGTCATAGTTAAAGTTGACCAGATCTGTCACAAAAACAGCATCAAATTCTTCACAGGAGATGTTTTTGGCTACCATGGCTACACATTTGCAAATCTTGGAGAGCATGAGTTTGTAGAGTAAGTTGGGTGTGGAAGGGAGAATGGAATCTTTCCAAATTTAGTTTTATTTATTAGTAGAAATTATAGCATCTAAGGAAAGTATTTTACTGTTGTACTTAGAATCCTGAAACCAAGCCATTGACAATTTACTGAGTACAATTGACTATGGGTTCCAAATTGTAGGTCAGCTCCTGTGCTCCAAAACAGTGGTGTGATCTAACACCTAAAGCACATGCAGTTGTACCACAAGTAGAGTACACCTTGTGGGTATTTGGACCTCAGGTATTGAACCTACATTTTCTGCATGGGAATGGTGTGCTCTCATTTTGAGAGATAATTAGATGAGTCACCCTGGAGATTGCTCAGCAAAAGTCTTATGTTGGAAAAGCTTCTGTGTCCAGACTACTATGGTAGGATGAACAGACCTTATTCCTCACTTGAAGCATTGAGGCTGCTGGTAATTCTCACATGATGGAACCTGTAGAGTTTTGAATTTGGAGCTTCTGTATGAAAGGTTGCAGGTGATGAAATACTATAAAATTATGGAAGTTGGTTGTTTTGGTTATAATTGGTGACATTCTTCCCCCGCCCCAAATTGCTAATGAGAGCTTTAAGTGGGGGAGGAGAGGACTTCCTACCCCAGAGCCCTGAGAACTGTTCTCTTGTTCAGCCTCTCATTGAAGGAGCCAAAATTTCTCTTGCCAATAAATTGAACACAGGGAGACATGTTTAAGATATCTTCTAATTATAGCATTGTATGGGTTTGAAACTATAGATTTTTGTATATATTACAAATAAAGTTGTAATAATGAAAAACGGGCCAGGTTTTTTTTTTTGGTGGAACCAGAGATTGAACTCAGGTCCTTGTGCTTGCTAGGGAAGCACTTACTCCACTGAGCTATCTCCCTGACTCCTATTTTTTTATTTATATTTTGGTACTTGGGTTCGACCTTGCACTTGGCGGGTAGGTGTTTATGCCATGGAGCTATCTCCTGGCCCTAGGCCAGGTTTTTTTTTTTTTTTTTTTTTTTTTTTGCAGTACTGGGGATTGAACCCAGGACCCTGTACTTTATAGGAAAGCTTTCATTCTACTGAGCTGTCTCCCTGGCCCCTGGGCCCTGGGCCAGGTTATTTTTTTTCATTTTTTAAATTTTTTATCTTTTTGAGACAGGGTCTCACTATGCAGTTCAAGCTGGCCTTAAGCTCACTTTGTCGCTCAGGCTGGTCTCGAACTCACAACAATCCCGCTGCCTCAGCCTCCCGAGTGCTGGGATTACAGGCCTGTGCCACCACGCCCGGCTCCAGGCCAGGTTATTTTAACATGGGCTTGCCACAGCAGAAGGAAGGAACTAAGGTTGGATTTTGTTTGAAATAGTCTTGCTTTATAGTTTAGGCTATCCTTGAGTTCATTGTGTAACCTAAATAGAATGGTCTAAAGTAATTGCTTTTAGTTTTTGAGAGCTTATATGTGCAGGACATTGTGTTGAGTAATTTATTTTATTGCACTTTCTCATTAATGGAGTTAGGGACTTTTTTTTTTAACTCTGTCTTATAATTTAATTAATTAATTATTATTATTATTTTTTTGCGGAACTGGGGATTGAACTCAGGCCCTTGTGCTTGCCAGGGAAGCACTTATTTCACTGAGCCATCTCCCTGGCCAAGGACTATTTTCTCTCTCTTTTTTTTTTTCCTTAATACATTTGGTTGTTACAGGATCTCACTGTGCAGCTTGAACTCATAGTGATCCTCCTGTTTTCAGCCTCCTTAGCACTGGGATTACAGGTATGTGCCACTGTGCCTGGCTTAGCCCACCCTGGGTGCAGGGCTGACATGGCATGTAGTGCTGAGGATGGAACTGCAACCCTGTGCTTACCTAAGCAGATTTTTTTTTTTTTTTTTACTTTTTATTTTTTTGGCAGAACCAGGGATTGAACACAGGCCCTTGCACTTCGCAGAGAAGTGCTTATTTCACTGAGCCATCTCCCTGGCCCTCTAAGCAGGTACTTTATAGTCTGCTAAACTATCTCGCCAGTTCAGGCACTGCTATTTTCATAGAGTGGGTCACTGTAGTTTGTGACAGGGTTAAGATTCGAACCCAGATCTGTTTGACACAGCAAAGGTTTTGCTCTTTATTCACTATCCTACTCAGAGCTGGAATACACTTTTTTTTTAATCATGGCACAGTTCATAATAGTATAACTCAATTTTCTCTCTAGGGAGAAAACCAAAGTTACCAAAGTTAGCCAAGGAGTAGAAGATGGACCTGACACCAAGAGAGCAAAACTTGATTCATCTGAGACTACAATGGTCAAAAAGGTACAGTACTTGCCATGTGGGGAGTGAGGGTCAGAAACCTGGGGCTTTATTGGAATGGGACTTTGCAAATTGCAAATGAGCTATATTGAAATTGAACACAGAACCTTGCACTTGCCAGACATTTGCTTGTGCAGCTGAGCTGTACCCCAGGCCCTATAGTTGCAAATGAGAAAAGCAAACTTGGCGGGGCAGTCTTGAGGGGCGGTCCCATGCTTGTCCCACCCTCCCAAGGCTGCTCTAAAGGAAAAAGGACCCATGTTCCAGTTATAAATTTTCAAGAGAATTGGGATAAGGCAACTTTTATATGCACTGATCCAAACTTTTATTTTATTTTTTTTGTGGAACCGGGAATTGAACTCGGGCCCTTACGCTTGCCAGGGAAGCACTTATTTCACTGAGCCATTTCCCTGGCCCCCCAAACCTTTTTTTTAACTCCTGCTGGAATTGCTTTGAATGTTCTTTGGTCATCACTGTGGAAGGTAGACAACATGTCTGTGTGGTTTATTTGGTATATGGACTATCAGCTTAGGCCTGTGATGCATGGAATAGTGTCAGATTGTGAACAGAAGCCATTACTTCTATAGGATTTTTTTTTTTTTTCTTTTTCTTTTTTCAGATAGACATTAAGTCTTAATTGTGCAGGAGCCAGTTTCAAAACCACCACCACTCCACCCCATCACCTGCATTGAATTTAGGTGAGGGAAGTGCTCTACCACTGAGCACTAACTAGTCCTTTTAATTTTCGTTTTCCTAGTCCTTTTAATTTTCATTTTCAAATAGAGTCTTGATAAACTTCCTGGGCTGGTCTCAAACTTGGGTGCATCCTAACTCAGCCTCTGTGAATAAGTTGCTTATAGGTTTGTGCCACCATGCCCTGGCTGATTTCTTTTACCAGATAACATTTAATAATACTTATTACAGCCAGTTATAGTGGCACATACCTGTAATCCCAGCACTTGGGAGGCTGAGACAGGAGTATTTGGTGAGTTTGAGGCCAGCCTGGACTATATGGCAAGACCCTGTTGCAAAGACAAGAAAGAAAGAAAGAAAGAAAGAAAGAAAGAAAAAGAAAGAAAGAAAGAAAGAAAGAAAGAAAGAAAGAAAGAAAGAAAGAAAGAAAGGGTGTGGGGGGGAGTGTAGGATTTGAACCCACAATTTTGAGCAGGTAGTCAAGCACTCCTTTTTTTGTTTTGTTTTTGGGAAGACACAGTCCCACCAAGTTGCTTGGGGTAGTTTTAAATTTTTATTCCTCAAGTACCTGAGATTATAGGCATACCCATCCACTTTTTTCTTTTTTTGGAGGAACCAGGGATTGAACTCAGGCCCTTGCACTTGCCACAGAAGCACTTATTCTACTGAGCCATCTCCCCACCCTCCCACTTCCCTCACTTTTGGCAGTACTGGGTATTAAATCCAGCATCACTCTATCACTAAGCAATGGCTCTTTTTCCTTTTGTATTTGGAAACAGGGTCTCACTAAATTATTAAGACTAGCCTCAGACTTTAATCCTACTGCCTCAGCCTTCTTAGGAGCTGTAATTACAGGTCTCTGCTACTATGCACAATTTAGTTATCTGCCTTGTAATGTAGTTTATGTAAATAGCTTAGCCTCTGTTTGGATCTGTGAACTAAATTTATTTTTGGAGCTGGGGTACTGCTGTTCCACAAACTCAGGCAGAATTCTCTCTTTTTTTTTCAGTACTAGGAATCAAACTTGGGACCGTGTGCTTGCCAGGCAGGTGCTTATACCACTGAGCTATCTCTCCAGCCCCTAAATTTATTTTTAAAAAAGAGTGGGAAAGAAATCAGAAGTTGATGGTTTCTGTAGGTAGTATTGAACTCAGAATGGGATCATGAGATGGGGAAAACAATTTGAAGTGGCTCTGAATTGATTTTGTTGAACTGAGAGGAAAGACATGACCAAGCCCATATTTACTTTTTGCTTTATAGATTTAAATGTTAAGAAAAAAAATCCCAGCAGGTCATAATTTCAATTTAAACTTGCTCTAAAGGGGGCATTCTAAACAGTGCAGAAACCACAAAAGAGACTCGCAGAAAACCACAAAAGTGGAACTCTTTGAGGCTCCAGCAAGGCAGTGCTGGAGATTTTCTTTCTTTTGCTTTTTGTGTTTGTATTGGAATAGCTTGACGCTGTGAGTGTGATACAGAGGAATTATTAAAGCCCTAATTTTAGTGTCTATTCACAGGAGCATAATTACCAGAGTTGAACATTGGTGTTTTGGCCAAAACTTTGGTTCTTTTCTTTCTTTCCTCCTTTCCTTTTTTTTAAATTTTGGAGGCTTAGTCAAGCAGTCAAGCTTTATCTGAATAGCTCCATGAGTTTGATGGGGGGAATAAATTGTTAACAAACGGAGGAGTACAAAAGCAGCTTTGTGGGTGCTGTCAATTTATAAATCACACTTTCTTACAAGTGTGACACTTGGCCTTGGTGTACAGGGTTTTATGGCTTAAGGGCCTTCTCTGAATGGGGCACTCTTTCACATTCAAATGCAGAGCTAGCGGCCTAGTTTTGTTAGCCATTCACAGCTGGAAGTTTCTCTGTAGTCAATTCTGAAGTTGCCGGCTAGGGTGGACCTGGAAACCTCTTTTGGGAGCCACTTTATCTTACTATAAGGAGAATGTGGCAGCCCAAGCAGGCGCTTGGGCTGGGCCTTGTCGTACCATTCCTCAGGGTGCTACAGTCAGAGCTTTTTGTGCAGCTTCTTCCTATATGGGGCTGAATTTGAAGGTATCAAAATATTCCCCAGCTGACTTTGTTAGTCAGCTGTTACACTTCTACAATTCAAGCCTGGATTCCAACTCCAAACCCACAAGGTTGCAAGGCATTCAATACATTCCTGATGACAGTCCCTGGGATTCCAAACCTTGTCTTTGTGTGGCCCTCCGGAGAGCACTTTAGAAGGGCTTGGCCAAACTAGATTTTGGCTGTGGCTTTGTTACCTTATAATAACATGCCTTCAAATAAATAAATAAACAAATTATATGCCTAATCTGTTTTTGGCAGAGATAGCCCTATGATTTTTATTTTTTTAACTTTACATATTTGGTACAGGGTCTTACTACACAGTATGGACTCGTAGTGATCCTCCTATTATTAGCCTCCCTAGTGCTGAAATTATAGGTGTGTGCTATCACATCTAGTCTTGGTGGCTGGCTCCTCAGGGTGGCACTGAATACGGTACTGAGGATCATCAAACCCAGGTCTTTGAGCTTGCCAGGAAGGTGCTTAGACCTCTGAGCTATCTATGTGTCCCCTGCCTTATGATTTTGAAATTATGTTTGAACTCAAAACTTCTGGATTTAAAGCGAGGTGTGGTGGTGCACACCAATAATTCCAGTACTTTGGAGGCTGAGACAGAAGAATTGCTGTGAGTTTAAGGCTTGCCTGGGCTACAAAGTGAGCTTAATTAAGGCCAGCCTTGAATTGCATTGTGAAACCCTGTCTCAGAAAGGCAAAAAACAAAATCTGGACTCAAATTTGACCCTATACCTACTTGTGCAGAATAATTAGTTGGATTATGCAGAGTACAGAATGGGGGTGGGACAGAAGCCACTTCCTGTTTCCTGTGAAAGGGTTTGGTTAGAGTTCCCTTCCCTTCCCCCCATTCTTGGGTTAAACCAAATGCTATAGAGCTGCTTTTGCTTCAAGGTACACTTTGTGCTCTTAAATTAGAAACTTAGAAAAAAAGAGAGGAAAAACAGATATTGTGGTTTTCACACCATCTAGGAAGATACTGGGCTTTTCTAGCACATGTGCCATCATGATAAATAAGGCAGTAGGAAAATGGCTAGCCTCATTTGTTTGCTTCCTTCAGTACCCAGAAGTCATGAGATAGATTTAATCAGAATTGAATTGTCACAAGCCTGATACAAACTCTTACCATGCAGCAGATAAATGAGAGCAATGAAATGCAGGTTTGTAATCCCTGCACTCCTGGAAGCTGAGGCAGGCAATTGTGTTTGAGCTAGCCTTGGCAGCTTGCTGACTTAGCAAGACCCCTGTCTTAAAATTAAAAAAAAAAAAAAATTTATGGGCCGGTCAGATAGCTCAGTGGACTAAAGTACCTGCTTAGGCAGAGTGCAGTGATTGGAGTTTGATCCCCAGCACCACAAGCCATGCCCCTGGGGCTTCTCATGGTTGTGTATGCCTGTAATCCCCAGTGCTTGGGAGGCTGAAAAACAGAAGGATCACTACGAGTCTGATCTGTGTAATTAGATCGTGTACTAAATACATTAAAAAAAAAAAGGAAAATTCGGGGGCCAGGGACATGTCTCAGAATAAGTGCTTCCCTGACAAGCGCAAGGGCCTGAGTTCAAACCCTGGTTCTACAGTAAATAAATAAGGGACTGAGTATGTACCTCACTGTGAAGGTCTTAGGTTTAGTCCCCAATACTACCAGAGTTAGCATGAGAATTTGCCAGTCACCAGACTTAGTCAAATATTCCCCTGAGGAAGTTAAGCAAAATGACAAGTAGGGGCAGTCACTCTGTCTTTCCTTACTCAGAAACAGCCAGCTCTATGCCTTATAAAACACCTATCGTGTGTGCAAGGCACTCTGTGGAGTAGAGGGAAGGATGGCTGTCCTGCTGCCCTTGTGCACACCTGATGCAAAAGCCTAGAGAAAATCACAGGGCTGCCCAGGAACCCCAGCTATGGAGGAAGGAAGGTGGAATAGGAGAAGTGAGGACGAGGCAGAAAGACTACCAGCTACACTTCTCTCTGGAGTGCGCCCTGAGGTGCCTGTGCCTCTTTCTGACTCATCCTCACTTCTCCTGTGTCGTCCTCAAATGTTTTTTCTGGAAACTTGCAAACTTTTCTACAGAAGAGTAAGATATGTTCCTTATGTCAGCCTGGGGGCCTCTCACACCTACCCCAGTGACTGAAGGCTTGAGGGCCCAGAGCATAGAGTAGCCAAGGGCACTGGCTTTGCTGGTGATATATAGGGTGAATCTCCTGAGTGGTTTGTAGGGTAACCTGAAGTTTTATGAGGATGGTGGAAAAAAAAAGTAGAATGGGAGTCATTCTGGAGAACTTCTGGATAAAAGGCCACTGACACTCCCACATTGCTGCTCTTGGTTTTGTGGATTGTCTATATTATTAGGGGCTGTTAGACATTTATTTGTAGGCAAGGTCTCTATACAGTGCAGGCTGACCTTAAAATCTCTTTCCTCAGCCTCTGGTGCTGGGATTACCAGTGTATACCAACCACACCAACACCTGATAGTGGCTACTTTATTGGTCTTGAGAATTTAGGTACACTAAGTGGGATTTTGATTATAATATACCAAACAATAAAGATTTGGGGGGCTGGCAAGATAGCTCAGTGGTCTTAAGTGCCTGCTTAGGCACATGCTTGGGGACTGTGGTTTGATCCCCAGCACCACATGCCATGCCAGCCCTACCCACAACAGTGGGCTGAGCCGGCCACAAAAAAAAAAAAAAAAAAAAAAAAAAATAGAAATGAAATGATTTGGGGCTTGTTTGGTTTTTGATACCAGGAATCAAACTCAAGACCTTGCACTTGCCAGTCAGGCACTGCTCTTATGAATTAGTTGAGAAATTCCACAGTTGAGGAGTGGTAGTGTTTTGCTTTGTTTTTCCTTCTCTTTGGGGGGGATGCAGGGGTTCAGTAAGGATTGAAAGGATCCCTAAGCTAAATCTCTCTGCTTAAGCATGCAAGTGCAGGACTGGGTTTTTGATCTGCACCAGCCCAGTGGCCCCAAGATTGGGCATGGTGATGCACGCATGTAATCCCAGTGCTGAGGAGGCTGAAAACAGAAGGATCACTACAAGTCTGAGCTGCACAGTGAGACCGTGTACCAAATACATTAAAAAAAAGTTGTGTCTAGAGACAGGGTTCCAGGCCGGGGAGATGGCTCAGTAGAGTAAGTGCTTCCCTGGCAAGCTCAAGGGCCTGAGTTCAATTCCTGGTTCCATCAAAAAAAAAAAAAAATAGAGACAGGGTCCATCTGTGCTGCTCAGGCTGACCTCAAACTTTGCCATGCTTTTGTCTCCCAGAGTGCTAAGATTACATGCATGTACACACACTGTCCAGCAGTTCTGAGATTGATTTTTTTGAGACATGGTCTAAACAGTTCAGGCTGGCGTTAAACTTAGCACAGGTTGGCCTTGAACTTTTGATGATTCTCTTGCTTCAGCCTCCCAAGTGCTGGGATCACAGGCTATCTGAGTTCTATTGTGATGAGATGCTGATAACACATCTGTGGCAAGACTATCTGGGAATATATTGTTCCTTTTGTATCCTGTCATATGGTACATGGTTTATTGGTACTGTTAACATTGGTTGTTTAAGGTGTCTGCCAAACAGAATTTGAAGTTACTCCTGGCCTTACATGAACAACATCTGTTTTGTGGAGAGGTACTTGAACATACTATTTCATTCCTTATCAAACTTATAGCTATTTTAGTTCATTGTAGGTCTGTAGAAAAATGGATTCCAGTTTATTTAATATGTTTTATTTATTAATGTGACTTTTTTATTGTTGGACTGTCCCCGATTTGGCTGTTGGCAGTTTTTTAAGCTGGATGCTGTTTTCTCTTGATTTCTGGGAGCACTTCCTAGTTTTCTAGTGTGATGAGATGTTCCAGACTACTCTTGTACTCTCCCTGCCTGGCACACCCTGCTCCCTTGAAGTCCACCATTTATCTAAGGAGAAGTGCTAATGTGCTGGGAAATAGTGATCAGAAATCATGTGGAAGTTGAGTGCCTGTGTCTAGTAAAGTATCATTGCTTTTGGGTATTCAAACAGACATGGCTAATTAAAACTGATGGGAGGGTGGGTGTCATACTATCCATGAATTTTTTGGATTTTATTTGGTTATTTGGTTGATTTT
>PVKA01053893.1:0-11014 GCA_004027165.1 Ctenomys sociabilis | reverse complement strand
TCAGATCTTCCAGGAAGCCTTCCTGGCGTGCCCAGGGGAGCCGGCCCCATCTGCGCCCTGCTCTCGCTGTCGCTGCAGGAACGCCCGTCACAGTGTCTGCCACACTGCACAGTACTTACCTGTCCGCCCGCCTCTACTTGCCGGAAATCGTGGTCTTCTGGGGGTCGGGACAGTGTCCCTCGTGTCCTTAGTGCTCGGGCCGAAGGAGCAGGGCTGGTCGGGTGGGTCCGCACGGATGTCTGCAGGCGCAGCTCTGCCGGCCAAGGCAGAGAGCTGTTCCCTGGCTCTCCCTGGACACCTACGTTGCCGTTATTTTTGCCTTTTCTTTTTTTATTTCAATACAAACAGAGTCATACTAGACACAAAATTCCATACCTTATTTTTTCATGAAGCTATGGGGCTAAGTCAACAGCTGTGGTTTATGTCACCCTTAGTAACTCTAAAGTGTCCCCTACCCCTGCAGTACCGTGCTAACTGCCAACTTCGTCGATTATACACCAATAAAGCTGGGGGGTAGGTGTTTGGCTTGGTGACTTTTAATAATTATTTCTTTATTTATCTACCTTATTGTTCTAAACATTTCTGCAAATGTCCTTATACACAATTCTTGGTGAAATAAGCACATGCTTCACCAGAACTGAGTCAGGTGAGTGGAACGGTTGAGCCTTAGGGTAGGTTGGGCTATATTAGCTCACCCTGAGCCCCATGGCTTCTGAGGAGCCCGCTCTGCCCAGAGTGCGGAGAGCTGAGCATGCTGGCGAGGGGCGGGGCCTGCTGGTGAGGGGCGGAGCCCTCTGATGAGGGGCAGAGCATGCTGGCGAGGGGGCGGAGCTAAAGAAGGAGCGTGAGGACTCTGGAACACACTGGAAGCGCTGGGGCGCTGGGGACTTGAGTAAGAATTCTAGAAAGCAGTGGCCCTGGAGTGCGCCGCAGGCCCAGGACTCCAGCCCCGCGGAGGCCTGGAGACCATAAGCGATCACGCGCGCCCCCTCGTGGCTTTTCAAGCCCAAGGCTGCACAAAGGAGATTCCATTGTCGTGTTAGCCAAGGGCAAAGAAAGCTGGTCAGAAGACAGGCGTTGAGCACAGGTCTTGGAGACAAGACTCAAGCCCTGACCACGCCACTAGTTCTCCATGTGGCTCTGAGCAGGCCACTGCCGACCTCAGCCTCAGTTTCCCCATCTGATGAATAAAAGTTCAGAGGAGTTAAAAGGCTCTGAGAAATGGAAGTGGTGACCCCAGCCCAGCCCTGGGCTAAGCCCTCTACAAGTGCCACCTTGTCCAAGGACATGGTAGGCAGTGCCACCTGGCAGAAGAGGAAGGTTAGGCTTGGGTAAGACAAGTGACCTTGGCCACTCTAGGGAAGAATTCTGGTGGAGTTAAAGTCAGGTACAGGAGCGGGGTGAGGCCCTGCACACCTGCGCTCCCAGCGCTCTCGGGGCTGAGGCAAAATGATGGCAAGTGTGAGGCCAGCCTAATGAACTTAGGGAAAACTGGCTTTAAAACTTAAAAAAAAAAGAAAGAAAGAAAAGTCCAAGAGGAGGCGCTGTCCTGGGGCCACGGCTGGCAGGCTGAGTGACCCCTTGGCCAAGTCACTTTACCATCCTTTCCCTTAGCTCTTCCTTTGCGAAGCGGGGCTGATGGCAGGCATGTGCAGGGGTTAATTTATGAGTCAACTCAGCCGGCCTAAGAGATGGGCCAAGAGCGGGGTAAACGTTCTTCTCCGGGTGCTGCCGAGGGGGCGGTCCCAGCAGAGATCAGTGCTGCGCTGGGTCCTCAACCCGAGCGCAGATGGCCTCCCCAGCGTGCTTGGCATTGTCCAATCTGTCCAGCGCCTGAATAGAACAAAAAGGGTTTGAACTCTTTGTTTTGGACCTTACTTTGGACGTTCTCTTTAAATGACACTATTTGACAGAAATGACAAAAAAGAAAGAAGGGGGAAGAGTGATTCGGAGACTTTATTGGTCTCTTCCAGCACTCTGCTAATTAGTATTTAAGATAAAATTAATTTTGCTTATTTTTAAATTGATTAAATTAACATTCCAGGGCATGTTAATAAATGAACATTAACTGAATTTCATTAATTACTACTGAAGATAAGCCCTATAGTTATGTCATGAATGGCTCTGTGAGCTTGGTATGTTGAAAGTATTATTCTATTAAGCACAGGCATTTAAAAGGCCCAGGTTTCTGCACCCCTGGTGTACAATGTGTGGGGTTTTAAAAATATTTTTCAAATGAAAACCTCATAAAATGGAGATAGTGCTGGAGAGGCCTGACAAGAAAGCTGCCAGGGACTCAGTTCTGTGACAAGAGAAACTGAGGTAGAGGCCAGAGGTGTAAGGCCAACCCGTAGTAGTGTGGTAAATATTCGTTCATTGAGAATTTCTCTATGAGTACATATTATGTGTAAAACTCTGTTCTCTGCCTCGGGGCATAGCACTAAGCAAGAATCTGAGACAATGGACAGTGTAGCTGTAGTTAATAAAGCTTTATTGACACAAATAGGTGGTGGGCTGTGGTTTACTGAGTACTGACCTAGGGGAAAAGAATGCCAGGAAGAGGGAACAGCAAGTGCAAAGACCCAGGGGCACAGTGTACATAGTGGTGGAGCCGCAGCAACAGGAAAGGTGTGGGCAGAGAGGCGAATCGTCAGGGCTTAAGGTCAGAGAAATAACCATGGAGGAGACAGGAGAGAAGGAGGTGGAGAGAGGAGGTCGTGACCTGACTCTGTCCTGCTCAGGCAGATGCAGGGGATTTTGATGGGGAGGATGTCACCGAGACCCATACATTGGCTTCCCTGAACACGTGCTTGGCTCACACCTGCAGTCACACTTGTGGCTCTGAGCAGAATTTGCTTGGCTCTCGAGCCCTGGATGTGACCTGCACCCACCCAGCCCAAGCTTGGCTTTCTCCCACAACTCCTTCCCCTATGTGCCCTGCCTTCTGGGACCCTTCCACTCTATCCAAAACCTACACTCAGCCTGCTGAGAAGGGATCCTTGAGGCTAGGGGATCCCCATCCAGGACTGCTACTTCTCCTTTGATTAGAAAGCTCACTGCCAGTCTCTTGAAGGACACAGTGCCTTTGCACTTGTGGTCAAGCCCTTAAGCAGACTACGTGGGGCTCCTTCTTCTGTTCCCCACTCCCTAGACAGTCTTATAGCCTGGCCAGACCCAGGTCATCCTGGGGACCTATGTCCATCACATTGATCCCCAAACCCAGTAGAGTGACCAGAATTATTACCATTTTACCAGAAGATTTGTACTAGGGATTGAAGCTGGGGCTCTGTACATTCAGGAACACGAACTGGCTAAGCCACTTCTCTTCTCTGAGGTTCTGTTTCACTGGTTCAGATCTCAAGGGTAGAGTTATGAGGACATCGTGCTTCGTATTTGTATTTCACACTGGATTCAGGACACCAGGTACCCATCTTTATCTACCCTGAGATAGACATTACTAGATGATCAGAGCATTCGAACCCTGAGCCAAGGGAAGGGGCTCGGAATCCTGCCAGAAGGCACCTGCCAGCCACTGCCAATCAAACATGAGTTGGCAGTTGAGATTAAACGGACTTTCATTCCTGGCCAGCACGGTGGTGGAGTGGAGACTCATCAGACGGAAGTGCACAGCAGAGGTGACTGGTCGGGGGAGGGTGCTGCAGGGAAGGCAGTGGCACAAACATGGGGCCGCAGTCCACTGGGGTCACACAGTGTGGGGCACAAGGACATAACAGCTGTTTCTGTCACACCGGCCCTCTTCACAGAGAGGAGACGTACCCAGCATGGCTTCGCCGGGCAGCCTGTAGATCCATCCCAGCAGAGAAGCAAAGGCAAGGTAAGGGCTCCGTTGTGCAGGGGCCCCGCGCTCGTTTCTTTTCACCTGCTAGTCCAGGGTGAGGCTCAGACCCACACCTCAGTGGCTATGAAGACAAATCATACAACAGACATGACCAGAGTGGGTTGGACGCCGGCCTCACCCCTTGGGCAGGGCATCTAACCCATGCCTCGGTGTCCTTGCTGTAGAGCAGGGATCAGCTCAACACCCATCTTCTTAGGAAGGGCTTCGCTGTGGGTTGCTCAGCATAGTAACCAGACCAAAGACCAAATCAAAATTCGAATAGCACTGTTTATTACTGAGCTCAGGGTCACCAGGCAGCTCTCACGCAGGAGAAGACTGAGCCAAGGCAAACGCAAGTAGCAGAGGGGAATTTATAACAAAAATCACATCCCGTTTGGTAAGTGAATTTGTTATCTAGCACAGAACAGCAGAAACCTACATTCGTTTGACACAGCTGCAAACTGTAACTGAGGGGTCTTTTGCAGTTAGCGATAAGCACATAGTTTTACAAGTTACATCTTAAGCTGACTATGTTTGCAGGAGACGGTTAGGGAGACAGTTTGCTTCAGCTTGCTGCCTTGGCAAGAAACAGTTATTCAGTCCTAAACAGCCTTGAGCAGGGAGTCTCTCTCCCTAACAAGTAAATAACAGTTAAAGCACAAAATTCAGTTAACCCATTACAGACTTGATGCATACAGAGTTTAAGGAGTGCTACCCAGGGCTTGGTAAGAGGTTGGTAGACTATTTTTAGTAGGCTGCTAGCGTAGTTGTCTTCTTCCCTCACTATTCTCAGCCCCTCAGAGTATGTCCTGCTCATACTAAGTGCTCATTCACATGCTTTTGAACAGATCCCCAAACCATTGAACATTACTAACCCCTCTCCATAGTCTCATATGGCTTTTCTTAGCCCCATTTCACAGAAGAGAAGACTGAGGCTCAATGAGACCTCAGCGGTAGGAAGGGACAGCCACTTCCTACCCAAGCTATGCCCAGAACCAGAGCTTTTCCCATTCCCCTATCTTTCTTGGGGTCTTCACTCAGCCCATTTTCTTAACATGCTCCAGCTTTATCTACTCCTTGGCCCATGAGCAGAAGACATGGAGCAGAGACAAAAGTGGACAGAAGTGACAAGAGAAAGAGACAAACTCATAGGGTCTTCTGCTCCCTTTTCTCAGCAATTGACTGAGCTAAAAAACAGAAAATCAAGAATGTAGAATTGCTGCATACCACCAGCAACCACTGAGCTGCATCTAATGTCTAAGGAACTCTCAAGCCAATAGCAGGACGCACCTTCCTGCCCGGTACCCAAGGAGTGCTGGCCAGAGTACGCCACACTCCAGGGGCAAGAATGTACCTCAGCAGATCTAAAAAGCTAAAAAAATTATAAAAAACTATGAATTCTCTGACCGTCATACAAATAAGCTAGACAAAAAATATCAGAAAAATAGCCTGAAAAGTCTAAGTTCACAGAAATTAAGGTCACACCCTTCTAAATAACCCGTGTACTGAAAAAGGCTATACAGTAGGGATCTACATTTAAAAAAGGAAGTTTTCAATAAATCTCTTACATCAAGAAACTAAAAATAAATTTGTTTTGTTTTTGTACCAGGGATCCAACTCAGGACCTTGTGCTTGCCGGGCATGGGCTTAAGCTGCTGAGCTATCTCCTTAGCCTTTAAATAAATAAATAAATAAATAAATAAATAAATAAATAAATAAATACCCAAGGAAATGAAGATAAAAGCAGAAGGTAGTGAGATAAAAAGTAAAAAAGTGATTAAAAAAAAAAAAAAGAATGAGAAAAGATCTGATTCTTTGAAGTAGTCAATGGAATATCAATAGTTGCCTAGGAAGATTGATTTTAAAAAAGAGAAAATGCAGATTAACAAATCAGAAATGAAATATGACATCACTACCGATCTGGCAGGCATCAGAAAAACTATGTGAACATAAATTCAACAACTTTGGAGCAATAGATCCAAGGGTACAGATCCATTTGAAATGGATTAAACAATTTCAACAGTATTTTTAAAACATTGGATCTGCAGAGAACAAGAGGGGTGAACTCTTCCCAGTACATCCCATGAGGCCAGTGTGTCCCTGATTCCAGAGTGAACTAAGATCAGCACAAAAGAAACAGGGGGCCCTCTCACAAACATTGGGGAGCACAGTAAGAGTTTTTAACCAAATATCAGCAAATAGGGGGAACTACCCGCTCAGGCCCCCCTCCTGCCCTTTTCTTGGACCGGAGCTTGCTTTCCCTTAATAAATCTATTCTGCTTATTAAAAAAAGCAGAATATATATATATATATATATATATATATATATATATATATATCTCAGCAAATAGAATCCAGCAATCTAGGACAGGAATGATGCTGAACACCAGTTTGAGTTTAGAAAAGGAATGCAAGGTTGGTTCAGTGTTGGAAAAGCCACCAGTGGAGCCCACCACATTAATAGGGTTACAGAAGGAAAGTAGCACCGGAGGTCATGAGCAGACGGATGGATGCGATGTGCCCAAGCCAGGTAATGCTTTTCAGCCTTACAAAGGCAGGAATTCATCACATGCCCAGCATGGAGGAACCGCAAAGATAAAGATGCTAAGGAATAGACGCCAGACACAAAAGGCCAAGATTTGTGTGGACTACTTCCATGTGCTACCTGGAGCAGGCAGGCAGACAGAGAATGATGATCAAAATGAGATAATGGGAAAGGGGACATGGAGGTCACTGTCTATTTGTGTCAGTTTCAGTATGTGATGGCAAACAGGTTTTGGAGAGGGACAATGACAGCAGTGTGAACACTCCTGCGGCTGCTGACCTAACTACACACTTGCTGTGGTTAAAGCAGTGAAATTGTATGATGTATCTGGGCATAAGAATTTAAGAGGAATGATTGTATCAGTTGGTGCAGAAGAATGTGGCAGCAACGAGCCTTCAGCAATATCAGAAACTTGTGGCAAATCGGGAACACAAAGGAGGAGCATCTTCAACATGATCAATAGTGTGTGGAAAACCCACAGCTTGCATCTCGCCAGTGAGGGGCCCAATGCCTTCCCCAAGATTGGAAGCAAGACCAGGAGCCGTGCTCTCAGCTCTCTTGCTCCACAGGAGAATCCGAGTAGCCCACTCCTCCTGAGGCCCACAGGATGCTTGAAGGCTGTTGAGCTGTCCTCTGTCCCACAAACTGGTACCCTTGGTCACCTCAGCTCTGCCCCTCTTGAGATACACAAGGACTGCAAATAGGGTCACCTGATTCTATGATGTTAACTCTGCCCTGTTATATTAGGAGAAATCAAATCATTTCCAAGTTTGGGACCAAGCTTATACAGCATAGTGACTTGTGATTGCCCTATATAAATCAATATATGTGCAACATGGAGACTAAAAACTGCTAATAACATCTAGATACAGCTGAGGCCCAGAAAGGGTGAGCAACTGGCCCAAGATCACACAGTCCAGGGAGGGGTATCCATGAACAAGCCAGTTGTGGTCAGCGTTCTAATGCTGCAGCTAAAATCCCTTTCACACAAACAGCTGCTTCTGTTCTTACTATTAGGCTGCAACCACAGGTGCAGGCTGGGACTCGTGCGGGGCCTCATGAGGTCTGTGACTGCTCACAGCCTGGAGCATGGTCAGCCTCGGTTGGGAGGTTTGGTTCCAGTGGCCCATGGGGCTCTCTTCCCCCAACACTACCCATCCCAGCATCTCCTCTGATTGGGGCTGACAGCACGCTGCAGGCTGGGCTGGGACGAGGACTGCCCCTGTGTAAGTGGGTTACGTAAGTCATGTTGTCATGTCTGTGTCCCACGTCCCTGAAGGCACTGCCAGGTCGCTGTGTCCCCCTGTAGCCTGTTCACCCTCCCAGAGTCAGGCTGGCTTCGAGTGCTGGCATAGCAGAGCCTGGGGAGAGAGGCAGGGCAGGGCCTTGGGTGACAGCTGTCAGCAACAGCAGCCCAGAGTGGCCACGATCGAGGGCTCAGATGTCACTGCCGGTATCCTATCTGATCCCAGCTCTGTCACCTTCTAACTGTGGTCGCAGGCAAGTCTCCTAGCAGGGCCGTACCTCTGTTTAAACCTTTACTGAGAGCATGTGTGTGGCACCCAGGAAGGGCAAATGACTTAGTATTGTCTTCCGTCCTTAGCCCTTCAGTCAAGCAGAATCTCTCACTACCATGGTCTGGTGTCAGGGAAGCACAGAGCTGGAAGTCAAGGCCGCTCTGCAGTGACCCTGGTGGGGGGGGAGGGGTCACCACTCCAGCTGCTTGAGTTCTTTGGCTGAACCAGCTCAGCTCACTAGCTTTCGCAGAGTTCTCTAGAACCAAGGCAGGGTGCTACCAGGAAACGTCCTCCTACATCTTTAAAAGGTGCCCTTAAGCAGTGTAGAGAAGCTGTCACTGAGCACGTGACGGCAGCCACGCGGGCCCCTCTCTGGACCTGCTCAGTGCCTAGGTCGTCCAGGTCCCTGGAGTCACTGGCCAGTGGGCAGCCCATCTCCCCGCTCTCCTGGAGCTCACCTGTGCGGACTTGGGAAAACGATGAAAGAACAATACAGGGAGCAGCTGCTTTCAGTTCACTGCATAAGTGCTATTCAGTGGAGTGGGTAAAGCATTTAGTGCACTAACGTTTACTAAGAAGTTGCTCTGTGTCTAGGGGGTCAGGTGACAAAGGTCCTTCTGTGCTTAGCTGAGGAAACTAGACTTCATCTTTGACAGTACGGATGCAGGGATGGCGGATGGCGGAGGGTGTCATTAGATTTCTGGGAGTTGGCAGGAAGCTTCCGGGAGGAGACGCTTGCCCTGGGTCTGGACAAAGCCCAAAGGCACGTGGTTGGCTGAGTTGCACCCAAAGCCAAGAGGTTTGGTACTTGCCTTTGGGTGTGTCAGCACCTGGGGGTAGGGAAAACGACTTCCTCTCTGCCCAGACCCAGGACTGGAGTGAGAGAAGGACCTTGAGCAGGAAGGGCCATCCAGAGCAAGGGCTCCTCCCGCCTGCCTCCCCACTTGTCTGGGAAGCCAGTCAGAAACTCCAGGGAGCTCGGGCTATGAAAACCCCCTGCAGGTTCTCAGGTCCCTATTCCTCCAGCCACCCCCCTCCTGATGGCCCCAGGCCCGGGCTCCAGGGCCATGTGCTTCCATCAGCACGCGGGACCTGAACCCAGGACTTGAGCCTTGAGAATCAGTGAGCTTGGGCAGTGCCTGGCCCACAGGAGGACCTAGGAGGAGCCATGTAAGTGGTGGGTTTTGCATATAAAGCTGGCTTCAAGTTCAAATTCTGCCAGCCCTCAGCTGTGAGGCCTTAGGGAAGTAAACAGCCACAAAGGTACCTGTCCTAGGTCAGGTGAGCCTTTCTTCAGGAAGTCGCTGAATATGGCTTGCGGCACATAGTAAGTCCCCAGCAGCTCTTAGCAGCCCCATTTCTCTCTTTCTTCCTTTCCTCAGAAAGTGTTTGGTGGATGAACAGTGTGCATTAAGAGCTATGGAAAGATTTCCTATGTCCCCATGCAGCCTGTACACCCTCCCAGAGTCAGGCTGGCTTTGATGGCAGGGGTGTGCCTACAGTGCTGGCAAAGGGGGAGAGGGAGGGCAAGGCCTTGGCTGACAGCTGTCAGCAACAGCAGCCCAGAGTGGTCACGGTCGAGGGACTCCCGGGACTTCCCCTGACCCAGGGTAAGGACTGTTGTTGACGGAGAAATAAGGAGACGGCTCCCCAGGAGGCAAGGCCAGAAGGGCCAAGTGGACTGAAGACGTGGAGTCTGGCAGGAAACAGGGCTGGCAGCGTGGCTGGAGGTGTCCCAATGTGCTCGGGAGAAAGGCCCTAGAGAGAGGGCCCTGCGTGGCCCGGCAGGGTGCAGAAGGTCAAGCCTACTGAAGTCAGCTCGAAGCAGAGCTCGATGGAGCAGGTAGCTGAGAAGCGGGTGCTGGGTCCCAGGGGGTGTGAACCCCAGCTGCACACACTGGTCCTATGCCTTGGTCAGCAGGGAGCTGTCAGCGCAGGTTAACCTTGTGACCAGAGGAGGACATCAGGACAATGATCTTTCCAGCAGAGTGTGCTGGGCGTCTTGGAGCAGAAGTGATGTTGTCTGCTTGTTCCAGACAGGTGGGCTGAGCTGTGCCGCAGAAACACCTGATGTCCAGGACTCTGGGCTCAGCTCACCCTCTCCAAGGCTGCTGTGGGGAGGGAGACTGGCCAGGGCATGCGGCGGCTACGGGTCATGGAAGTCTTGGCTTGTACGTGCCTGTCCCCACGGAGGCAGCCCAGGGAGCAGAGCGTCACTGCTCTGAAGGAGGGATCCAAAGGCCAGACAGGAAATGGCTTGGAGTCAGGCCACTGTGGGCAGGTGCCTCATCCCACAGCAGCGGTGCCATGGCCAGTGGGGGTGGCAACATCCTCTGCCAGTGGCCCCGTGTCCGGGTGGGGACCTCGGAGAGGAGCCTTGGTGAGCTCATGCTACAGGGTGGCAGTGGGAGCTGGAGCGCCATCCCCTTGGCTGACAGGCACAGGAGAAGGCAGCTGAAGAAAGTGGGGAGGAACGCGAGGAGGGGGTGCCATGACGAAAGTCGAGGGACGGGAGAGGGCCTGCCTTGCTGGCCGGCACTGAGGCCTCGCCCATTAGCATCTACAGGCACCTCCCTTGCCATCTCTGGCCTCACCTTCCCTCAAGCCAGTGGTGGGCAGGGCCAGCTCTGGCTCTGGGCTCCCTTGCTTGCTCTGAGTGAGTGGCCCTGCTTGCAGCCACGCCGGCGTTGGCACGGTGACAGTAGCCAAGTGTGCAAACTTGTGCCATTGTCCCCAGGCCAGGGGGAGCCATGGAGACTGGCTAATATGACACAGGAAAATGTTTGCTGATGGCAATTCTATGGGCTTTGTCCACCTCTTTCTCCATCATGACGACTCGATTTAAGTCCCTAACTGTTTGATTACAAATGCAAGGGGCCGTGCAACGCCAACCTTTTGTCCAGCCACACTGAATGGGCAATTCAGGCTTTGTGCAGCTCAATTGAGGAAGCAAACATAAAGACAAGATTCCTGAGAGCTCCAGCTCCCTTCCCATGGTTATGCCAGTACCCTGTTAGCCAGTCCCTCCTGGCTACCTTGTGCCACATTGGTGCACCTCCCCAGCCTGCCGGGTCCTCCAGTGCCCCAGCCCTAGGGGATCCTGGAGCAAGAGTT
>PVKA01053892.1:0-11017 GCA_004027165.1 Ctenomys sociabilis | reverse complement strand
TTTTTTTTTTTTTTTGTCTTTTTGAGACAGGGTCTCGCTATGCAGTTCAGGCTGGCTTTAAGCTCACTTTGTAGCTCAGGCTGGTCTCGAACTCACAACAATCCTCCTGCCTCAGCCTCCCGAGTGCTGGGATTACAAGCATGCGCCACCACGCCCGGCCAAAATCATTTTTTTAAAATTTAATCTTTATTTATTTGGCACAGGGATTTGCTATGCAGCTTGGACTCAGTGATCCTCTTGTCTCAGCCTCCTTGGTGGATTATAACAGGTACTACCATGACTGCTTTTGGTGGCCAGAATAGCATCTCTGAGATCCTGGGCCCTGTATAGCATGTGACATTGGGGATCGAACATGGGTCCTTGTGCTTGCTAGGCAGGCAGACTGCCAAGCTATCTCCCTAACCCCCAAAACCATTTTCTTCGAACCCAAGGCAGACTCTTTTCTGGAGATCAGGGTTCCTGCATTTCACAGGCTGGCCTTGACCTCTCCTCTACCTGGGCCCTGCTTCTTAGGTGAAGTCCTCCCACCTGTGGACCACGGAGGATAAGCACAACACAGAGGCCAGAATAATGAGGTGCCAGAGTTTAGTTTATTGGCTCATCCAGAGGCAAAGGTCCAATGGGCAGCCTCTTCTGAGGAATCAGGAGCCCCTGGTTCCTGCATTTCTCTCCCTCAAAGTGCCTCCTGGCCTGACTGAAACCATGGCAGAAGCGGGGGCAGGGTATGCGGCTGAGCTGGACACAGATAGGGGTCTGCTTGGCACAGGAAGGGGACCCTGGGCAAGGAAGGATGAGCCAGCTCGGTAGGGCTTCTATGGTGGGCCCAAGGAGTGGAAGAGTCCAGCCCAGGACCAGCCAGGGTGGGACCAGGTGAGGGAACAGGGATCAAGGACATAGGGGCAAGTGAGAGGTGCCTTGGAGCCCCACAGTGATGGGCTGGGGTCCTCTGAGGCTCAGAGACTAGCAGGAAGGATCAAGAAAGGGAATGGCCAGGCCTGAGAGTGGGAGAAGGTGACCCCTGAGGGAGAGTGCTTCACCCAAACTCCCTATAAACCAGCCCCAGTAAGAAGCACACACTCACACTCACACACACCCTGAAACCCCATCTCTCTAACAGGGACAGAGAGCACACAGGTCCCCAGCTGCATCTCCCGGGGGCATCCTGTTCATTTAAACCCACATGAACCCTATGTCCTGCACTGGTAGCTGCCCAGGTTCCCAAGGCCTGCACTCCATTTATTCCCTTTCTCCCGGTGTCTTTAGGCCCTTCCTTGCCCATTTGTGCTGTCCCTGACCCCTGGGGAGAGCAGCAAGCATGTCAGGGCTCAGAAAAGAGCTGGCCACGGTCTTCAGCAAGGCACTGGGTGAGCGGCAGGGCTGGAGTGGGGAGAGGAGTGGCCAGGCTGGGGAGCCCCCATCTCCTTGGGGGCTCTGTCTGAGAGCCTGGGCCAGTCTCTGCCATCAACCTCCATAACTGGGCCTCCCTCCTCTTTTCCTGGCCTCTTCCAGGGGAGTGGCTACTGGGTGGGCCCCAGAAATGGGCACCCGAGGGGGGCCCAGGGCCAAGACACCTGGGCTAGTGGCACAGTGTGGAGCAGGGGCTGGGGCTGCGCCTGGCCCCAGCCCGAGGCTTGCTCTGCACTCTGCACACTGCCCCAGGGCTGAGGACATCAGGCAGAGTCGCCCCCACCAGTGCTTTTCTTCTTGGGCCGGGTCTTCAATGTCTTGGAAGCCAGTGACTATGGAGGGAAGGAGACAGAAAGGGAGACAGGGCTCACACTGCCCACCCCCTTTCTCCCAGCTCTGCTCATATTCTCACCTCAGATTTGGGCACTTTTTTGATGGATTTGACTCTCTTGGGGGCCTTGTCTCCCACATCATCCTCTGAGGCCTCTGTCCGGGGATCTGCCTGGTTTGTGGTAGGCCTTAAACTCAGGGCGGCGTCATCGCCTGGTTGAGAGAAGGAAAAGAGAACAGGGGATCCAGGGCTCTCTTCCACTTGCCCTCGTTGGCCCTGTGCCTCTGCATAGCCCTGGGGCCCATCTGTACCTAAGTCCTCAATGGTGTCCAGGAGGCCACCAGGGCCAGTGCGGAGGCGGCTGTCTGGCCCCTGCAGGGGCAGTGCATCCTCGTCCCGGATCAGCGTCAGGTCCTGCATGCTGAAGCTCCGGAGCTTCTCTGACAGCACCCCCTGGCCCTAGGGTCACCGCCACACACCAAGAGGGCAGGGGTGGGGTGGAGACAGAGGTCACTGCCGTGCTGGCAGCAGTCCCAGGGCCCAGTGTTTTATCTGCACTAAGCCTCACTCAGGCCTCTGCGGCTAGGGCCATGTTTTCCGCTTGGTCAGAGAGGGAAATGGGCCAGAGAGTGGCCAGATAGTGGAAGTGACTCAGCTGGACAGTGGCAGAGCCAGGGCTGGAACCCTGAGCTGCACAAACCCCGAGCCTCCACAGCTGAGGATGGGGGACGCCAAGTGGGTGTTCTGGGAGCCTACCCCATCTCACCTTGGCAGCAGCTGTGACGGCAGCATTGGCGGCCAGGTTCAGGCCCCTCTTGCCCACCCTCATCATGGTCTCATAGCTCTTGTCTCGGGCCTGTGTGATGTACTCGTCGATTTCCTGAGGGGTTTGGGAAGGATGGGGAGGTGAGAGGCAGGGCTACCCTACCTTTGTTCACACTTGCACAGAGGTACCAGCTGCCCCGGGAAGGAGGCCAGTGTCCAGCCACATCACCCATGACTGTCTCGCTGGGGGCAGGCTGGGAAGCAAGCCGAGTGTGGGGCAAACCTTCTCCTTGTTGGACAACGTTGGGTGCACGAACTTTCGGTAGAGCACACTGGAGCCCTTGGTGTAAGGGGACAGCAGCCATATCACAAAGGCAATCTTGAGCTCAAAGTAGAAGGGGAACCTGTTGGGGGGACAGGTAAGCAGAGAGGACTCAGGGTGCACTGGCTCAGCAACACTGACTCCTCCCTTGACCCTGGGTGACCCTCCATGTCATCACATGCTGCAGTCGCAATGTAGCTCCCAAGGGAACTGTGAGGCTCAGGTGTAAAGGCAAGAAGTGACTCCAGCAGGAATTCTGGGTGGCAGCATTTTCCTCACCTGCATGCCTCTGTCCTGGCCCTCTTGCTCCTACCAAGGACCACCATTCCTTGGCCCTGAGGTTAGAACAAGGTGAGCTCCCTAAGCCTCCAGGCCCATGTCAGCTCCTCACCCCCCACTTCCAGTCTTCCCTCTGAGAAGAGGAATGGAATAGGATTTGGATTCCAACCCTTACTATTGTAACATGCTCCTTGATTTTATTTAAATTGAAAGTGTTGATATTGGGGATTTAACCAGTGGCCTTTATATTGAGATATATACCACCTGCTTTTGAAACAGGATCTTAGTAAGGAGCATAGGATTGCACCACTCTGCCCAGCTACAGAAATGCTTTTGAGATGGCTTCTCAGCACGTTATGCAGGCTAGGCTTCCATACCAAGGCACTGGGATCCTCTTGCCTTAGTCCTCTGAAGAGCTGGGACCATGGGTATACGAAACCACATGTAGGGTGATGGCTTCTAAGGACTGCTTTCTGTTCCCATGGCTGTTTCTGCTCCCGCACCACAACTCCTTCAGATCTCCTTCATCTTCACAAGGAACCTTATCAGAGCCTTCTCCTTTGTTTGTATCAAGGAAATCTAGACTCACTGCCCTTTAACTCATCTCTTTCCCAACCACCTTCTTCTGCTAAAACTATTCTCACATACATGGGCTTTGTTGCACTGATCTTTCAACCCTCCAGAAAACTCTCTTTATTTCTAGTGCACAGTTATTAGTCCAGTTTTCCAAGAGGAATTTGTGTATTCAGCAAACATTTTTGAGCTTCTGCTACGAACACGCAGCAGATACAAACACATCTCCTGTCCTCCAAGTGCTCATCCATGCATAGTTGGCAGTGCCTGGGAAATGCCTTGGGAACACAAGCTCTCAAGGTCTACAGGATTGAATAAAGGTTTCACAAATTTGGAAACTGCTCTGGACAGCCAGGAGCCAAGGTGGCACTAAGTAGAGTAGAAGGAGGCCCCTGAACACTCATGGTGCTTTCGATGCCACTAGAAGGAATGAGGGGTTTATCTGTTTTTATCCTGCTGATTAAGGCAGGCAGGATTCTAAGGGACTGCTAGGAGATAGGGGCCTGTGCCTTAGGGGCCATCTTCCATCTTTCTGTTTGGTTAGAAAGGCAGAGGTCTGTGCCTTGAGAGGCTGGAGGGAACACAGAGCTCACCAAGACAGCACGATGTCTGTGAGCGTCTCAGCCGTGGTGAAGAAGGCAAAGACGATCCAGTACATCATCCACTTCACCTGAGGGGGACAGAAGGTAGTGTCAGTTGGAGCCTGGGGCCAAGAGGAAGAACACCCAGGACCCTGCTTCTGCCTGATGACACACTGGTGTGTAGGGGGGTAGAATAAGGGACACCCAGAGCCTAGTTTGGCTCACACTAAGGCTGGGAGAAAGCAAAACCCTGGAAGTTCCTTTTATCAGGAAGATAAATTTGGATCTGAAGGAGATGTGTGTGTTAGTGGGAATTGAATCCAGGGTCTTAGTACTGAGCTATGTCTCTACCCCTTTTATTTTTTTAGATTTTTGAGACAGGGCCTTGTTAAGTTGTCCAGGCTATCTTTGAACTTTCTTCTTTTTTTGGTACCAGAGATCAAACCCAGTTCCTTGCACTTGCCAGGCAAGCTCTTATGCCGCTGAGCTATCTCCCCAGTCCCGTCCTTGAACTTTTTAAAAAAATGTATTCAGTAAAAGGTCTCCAGGGTCTCACTACGTAGATTGGACTTGTAGTGATTCTTCTGTTTTCAGCCTCCCAAGCGCTGGGATTACAGACGTGTGCCACCACGTCCAGTCTCAATTGCCATCTCAGTGTGTCCAGCATAGCATGCTGGGGATTGAACCCTGGCCCCCATGCTCTGCCTAAGCAGGCACTTTAGTCTGCTAAGCTATCTGGCTACTCTCTGTCCTCCAGCTTCAACCTCACAAGAGTCTGGGATTACAGGCACACATGATTACACGTAGCCTCAGGGTCTTGACAGTAGCTAACAGTGCTGGCACTAAGTCATCCCACCTGTTGTTGACCCACTGACTTTTATCTCTGCCATGGTTGAGTAGGGGCTTTGAATCATTCACTCACATATTCCTTCACGTTTTTGGTCTTCACGGCCTTATAGGAAGAATAGGCTGGGTACAGGGTGCCAAAGATGAGCCTAAGGAGGGAGGCATGGTTACTGGGTCCCTTGCCCACCCAGCTCTGCACCAGCCCCTGGGTAGGTGAGGGGCTGGCCCCCAGAGAGCCACATCAGGGGAGAGGCACATGCATGGGATGGCCTGTCCTTTCTTCTCCATTATTTACTTCTTTAGCATTTGCCAGAGATCAGAGGGCCCCAAGAGTCCCTTCCAACTACAATCCTTAGCTATGCACTAGCATGTCCTGGAAGGGGTGATGGTAGGTGGCCTGTCACTGCCCCAGGAGTGCCTTCCTAATTGGCTTTATGCCCATTTAACTTGTCTATCCTTACCCGGTGCCTCCTTGTCTCAGAGCCATGCTGGGTGGGGCCAGCTCCAAAAAGGGAACCTGATTCCACCTGAGAGGCTTCACCTGGCAGTTGCAGACACCACTATGGCACTGGGCACCAGAGGGCACAGGGGCAGGAGGCCCTGGAAACACCCTGGGGATGGGTGGGGCTCAGGTGGGCCCTGGCCTAAAGGTCCTGGCTGGTGATCCCATTATTAACCACCAACAGGCCACAGGGAGGAGTGGGAAAAGGATTGTGGCCTAGGGAGCTTGCCCAGGCCAGAGAGGAGAAACCATCCCACAGGCCCTAAAGAAATGTACAAAACCAGGACACCAGCACAGAACAGAACAGTAACAGGGCGGGCTGGGCGTCAGCCCAGGGGAGGAAGCTGAGGTGTAGGGTCCTGAGCTTAGGGCAAGGCTGGCTCTGGGGCTCCCAGGCTGCCTGTTCAGATGGAGTGGCGGGTAGAATCCTCAAGGATGAAGTAAGCGTGTTTCTCCCACAGCTTAGGGAAGCCAGGGACAGAGCTCCACAATGTAGCTTGCAGCCAGCAATGAAGCACCCCCGCCATGGCTTTCACAGTTCCAGGCAGAACACACACATCCCTTCCCTGTTACCACTGCACTCTGTCCTTTCCGCATCTCTGGTTTCCGATGGATGCCCGACTGCCATCCCTGGCACCTTAGCGGCAGGTGTCCTGGTCCCTGGCCCCATGTTCCCTGACAATCAGCAGAAGCCAGCGGGAGAAGGGCTGATGGAATCAGCCTAGCTCTGCACTACAGCAGGAGGAGGCCCTCATTCCCCTGTGCTCTCTAGTCCAAACCCTCTCCTCTCCCTCGGGGAGGTGGGCCTGACCTGAGGTTCCTGCAGCCCAGATCTGCGAGGTCGGAAGAACCCACCTCCCCTATAAGCCAGCAGCTGCCTAGCCCCTAGGATGGAGGGCGCAGAAGCAGAGGCAGTCAACATAAAAGGAGTTACGATGAATAACGTGCGTAAGGTCCCTGGGAAGCCAGGCCTGCTGCGGCCCCTGCCAGCCTTGGGTCCCTGCACTCTTCCTGGGAACCCGGGCAGGCACGAAGCACTGCTGTGGGTGACTTGCAGCTGCGAGCCCCAATACTCTCCCCATCACACCCGCCGCAGCCTCTGCACTCACACCACCAGGCGAGAGATGATCCAGGACACCATGGCGGGGCGGCGGGGCGCGGCGCGGGTCGGACCCGGCCAGGCAAAGATGCGGTTGCCCAAGGCCGAGGCTGCGGTAGCAGCAGCGGCCGCCCGCGGGGGCAGCGAGCTTCGAGCTGCTGCGTTAAAGGGGAGGTCCCTGCCGCAGCGGCGGGCCGTGGGCGGTGGCGGTTCTTAAAGGGGAGGCCACAGGGCCTTGCCCGCCCCACCAGCACCTGCTGCGGCTGGGCATGCGCCTTCACCCTCTGTGCGCTGTCCTCTAGGTGCTGGGTTCATTCTCAGGCTTCCAGTCCTCCGCTCTGTCTACATCAGGCTGAAGTCTTAAGTATCCCATGATGAGTTAGAGCTATGATTTTTTTTTGAGTGCCATGAGCCATACCCGTTGCTAAGAGCTTGCATTATTGAATCGAATCCTAGGCACCCATCTTGTAAAGTGCTGTAAGTTATAATTACTCTTATCTCAAAAATAAAGACATGGAACGTTTAAGGATTTTCAATAATTAGCACATCACAAAACCACTAGGTCATGGGGGCCAGGGAGATGACTCAGTGGAATAAGCGCTTCCCTGGCAAGCGCAAGGGGCCCGAGTTCAATCCCTGGTTCCGATTTAAAACAAACAAACAAAACCCTCTAGGTCATACTCAGGAAGTCTGAACAGGCTGGACCCCTGCTAAGCAAAATCCTCTCATTGCAGGCCTGTAAAAAACATTCACCTGAAGTCTGCCCTGCCCTTTCTCCACAATCACCAATCCCCAGCGGAAAGAAGACAGGCAGGCGAGCTTTGGTCTGTTTTTCTTTCTCCCTTAAGGTTGTCAATAAACTTCAGGGGAACATGACAGGAGACGCAGGGTCTCATTTCCAACAGTGGGGCTGGGGCACAAGTAGGGGGAAGTGATGGGGCTCTGGCCCCACCCCCACTAGTGGCAGGGGCTGCCCTCATTCTGCGACATTTATATCCAGAATGTAGGCTGGCCTGCCTCCTCATTTCCACCAAAGCAGCCAAGCACCAACCTCCACCCCCACCGCACTCCTTTCCTGCCCCACTTTAAAGCTGCTGTGTACCTTTTCCTTTTATGTTGAGGGAGGTGTCGCCTGGGCAGAGCAGACTTGCTCAGCTCTGCACTTCAGTGTTATGGTCTTATTCAAGCTCAGCACCCACAGTGGTTTACTTCCAAACCTCACAAGTGTATTTCCAACTTCAAGTGCTTTGGAAGGTGTTTTCCACCAGGCTCCAGAGCAGCAGTCCCTATGACCCTTCTTGCTATTTTTTTTTTTTTTTTTTGTGATACTAAGGATCAAACTCGGGCCCTTAACATTTGCCAGGTAGGCGCTTAAGCCACTGCGCTTTCTCACCCCCACCCCCTTCCTTCTTGCTAGTCTTCACAAAAGCTTTCCCCAAAGGCCTCTTCTAACTGGAATGCAGAATGTTCTCAACAATCAACACTTCAATAGTTGCTGATAAGGAAAAACCTGTTTGGCGTTATTCCACAGCCTGAGGTAGATCTAGGGCCACAATTTTCCTAACACTCAGGGCTCCTGCTTTGAGGAAATCCACCAAGTGCCCCAAACCTTGCTCTGCCTAGACAACATGGCCCCATCCCCCAGAGTGCCCAAAGAAGGAAGGACTTCAACCTATCCCACCCTGTCACAGACCACAAGCTATGGGAAAAACCTTTTTTTTTTTTTTTTTTTTTTTTTGACGGAACCAGGATTGAACTCAGGCCCTTGCGCTTGCCAGGGAAGCGCTTATTCCACTGAGCCATCTCCCCAGCCCTGGGAAAACCATTTTGATATCCATCTTCTCAATTAGTTATGGTGAACAGTTTAGAGCTTTCAGTGATAATAAACAGGCTGCTATGGTATGTTTGCCATAGGTCCACCACTACTGCTCTAAACCATATTGACTTTATCCTGGAACTTTCTCTTCTTCCAATTGGGTATAAGTTCAGAAAGCAAAGAGTAATGATCAGATGTAGCATAGGAATGAAAACTTGGAAATGAATCTCTCCTTTAATTCACCCTTCAATGTGACCCTGATTTTAGAAGGGTTGGCACAGGAAGAATGTAGTTCACTCCAAACAGATTTGTTAGATATTTAATAAGAACATGGAAATCCCAATCAGCCCTTCAACAAAATTAAAATACAGAAAGTGAAATTAAAAGTATTCTACAGTAAATGACTTTTATTTAAAAAAAAGTGTGAACATATAAACAAGCCTGGAGGGCACTACAGTACAGCTGGAAAGAGATAATTTCCCAATGTACCTATGGGCCAACGAATTCCATCATTTTCAAATAAATTCTTAATAAAAACTCCACTGAGTTTGAAAGTTTTGCTGAAAATATTTCTCGACAAAAACCCAAAAACATCATGTTGGAAATTAAACATTGTGTTTAGAAACATCTGAGGAGTCCAAGGAACGCTGGTAAGAGGGGAAGATGGCTCCTGGGGTCACCGGTGTGTGTATGGGGGGAACACACCACAGCTTGGATGAGACGGAGTTCTGAGATGACTGCTCCCTCAAGAGGACATTAAGAGAGGACAGGAGACAGGATGGGACTAAAAGAATTCTAAAAAGCCAATTCTTTTAAATTCTACTTTTGCTGAATTTGTGCTATGATGGACAGCTGATTTTTAAAAATCATATTTAAAGAGTTTTAGCGAAAGGAAGACTAAACATAATGTGCCTTTCCTTATAATTCAGGAAAACAACTGTGGCATTTCAAAAATTCTAAAAATATCTACTTTCATGAAATAGTTACTATTTCACTACAAACCTATTTTTCACTAAATACACACATTTCCTAATCCTGGAGCCTCCTGGGAAGCAGTGGACTCTCCTGGTCCTGAGACTCCAGTGCTCGGTGGGCCACGTGGGGAGGGCTGCGCTGGCTCTCCCAGTGCTGTCAGAGGACCCGTGTAGACACCAACAGGCTTCCACCAGGTGTGTAAGCAATCACCTGCTTGTACCAGCTGTGGGATTTCCTCCAGCTCCAAACACACTCCCACTTAATTAGGCACGAGAGGAAGAGGAAAGAAAGGGTGCCCATGTTTCTGGTTTCCATGATATTGAATCGGAAAAATGTGCAGGAAAGCCTGTGATGTCCAGGCAATCAAATTCCTGGAGGCTGCAGGGCAGGGAGGCAGCACCCTGGGCTGGAGTCTGAAAGTATGTGAGCAGTGCAGCCTTCCTGTGTTGGCCTTCAGTGCTGCGGCAGCACCTAGAGTAGCTGGAGAGTCTGTAATACTGACCACACCGGCTCCAGGCCGAGGGCCACTGCTTGCAACGAGAACCCTGCCAGTCCCTGTGAGTGTCTTGAGTGAAAGACCTGCTTCGTGGGGAAGCTTGGGATTTCTCCATTCCTATGATCGTGCCAGTTTGGATTCGTGAGCCTTGAGGGTGCCAACAGCATCTTTCACTGCGTGGTAAATGATGTTCTTCACCTGCAGGGTAATCAGCACCATCAGTCCATGGCATCTGTGTGCCATGTTTCAAAAACACAAAAGTACGTTCTACTCTGACTTGGCCTACTGGTTAGTGAGGCAATCCCAACAATGACTATGCTTCCCAAATCAGTCCTTACGGTGATTTACAGTTATGTAGCTTATGCAGCCCATTTCCAAATATCTGGGAAAACTTGAATGAAACAGCAAAATTTCTGCCTTCATAGACTTCAAATACTTTTACCTTCTAGTAGTAGGTAATAAACAAAATAAAATAAACATGTACAAAATGCTACAGAAGAACCCCAAAGGGCCAGCCAGGTATAATGGTTCATGCATGTAATCTCAGCCCTCCAGAGGCTGAGGCAGGAGAATCACTGTTAGAGGCCTTCTTTAGCTACAAAGTAAATTCAAGGCCAGCCTGAACTATAGAGAGAGACTTTGTCTCAAAGAAATCAAAATGAAACAAAAAAATCCAAAACAGTAAAAGAGACTTGGGAGTGCTATAGCAGAAGTTGATATTATTATACTAAACAGATAACATATTACAAGTAGACTGAAAGGAGGTGGCATCTGAAATATGTATGCCTTAGTATTTGCATTATAATATCAAAGTGATTATGCTTTATAGAAAAGCTAAGCCGGGCGTGGTGGCGCATGCCTGTAATCCCAGCACTCGGGAGGCTGAGGCAGGAGGATTGTTGTGAGTTCGAGACCAGCCTGAGCTACAAAGTGAGCTTAAGGCCAGCCTGAACTGCATAGTGAGACCCTGTCTCAAAAAGACAAAAAGACAAAAAAAAAAAAAAAAAAAAAAAAAAAAAAAAAAA
>PVKA01053891.1:0-11017 GCA_004027165.1 Ctenomys sociabilis | reverse complement strand
CTACCCGCGGCTCCTATCGTGCAAGCATGGCGGATCTCGCGATACAGCAAGCTATATAGATTTCACAAACCAATCACAACAGGAGGGGCCCAGGCACAGCAACAAAAAACCCGGAAGCCGGAGGTGGGCGCTATCTTAGCAGACACGATGGGCGGGGGAGCCAAAAGCGGCCGGTATCTCAGAGCGGCTCCCGACAAACAACCATGGTTAGGCTCAGGTGGGCAGTTCTTCCAGTCTTTTCTCAAGTCCCTAATACATTCTGGGCTCAGCGTACAGATGTCTTGGTGGCTTTGCTGGTATTGGCTGGCTGTGGTCTGTGGTGGGATATGGGATTCTTAGCTTTCCACAGTGTTTCACCCTTTCACATGTGAGCCTGGGATTTCCTCCATGGTGTGGAATTTGCAGCTAACTGTCTCTTCTGCTGTCCCTTCTCCAAAGTAAGTCTTGAGCCAGCCCAGATCCAAGAAATGGAGAAACAGGCTCCCCGTATTGCTAGGAGATGCTGCAAAAGACACATTCAGAGGAGGAGAGGCCGGGAGACTATTAATGCAGCCAGCGTTGCCTTTAGCCCACTGCGATAGGCTCTCAATAAGCAGCAGGTAGGGATGCTAGTTGCTATTTTGGACGATATCCATCAGACAAGCCCAAGTGATGTCTGGAACATGGCTAAGTTCCCTAGAGGAGGTCTAGTAGGGCTCTTTCAGCTACAGGGGTGATGGAAACATAATTTATTGGGAATCTTTGTCTTGGCCATTCATTTTCTTGGATGCTGCTATATTTGGGGTCTAATATGTCTTCCAACAACAATGTGCAATACAACAACCATTGCTGAATTCCTAGCATCTTGGGTTTGTTTTTTTTTTTTTTTTTTGAAATTTTATATCATTTCTAATTTTTTAAAATTATTTTTTAGGGCTGGCCAAATACCTCAGTGGAGTAAAGTGCCTGCAAGCAGGTTCAGGGACCAGGTGTTCAATCCCCAGGCCTGCAGTGCCAGCCCCACCTTCAAGGCCTGCTGAGATGGGGATTGAGACTGGGCATAGTGGTGCATGCCTGTAATCCCAGCACTTGGGTGGCTGTGAACAGGAGAATCACTATGAGTCCAATCTAGTAGTGAGGCCCCGGACACCCTGTAGATCCTTCCCTAAAATACAATATGTATGTATATTTCTCTATAAAATAAAAAAATCTTCCAAACATTTTAAAACAAAGAAATGTCTTCCAAAAATTTTATATTCAGAGGGAGGGCCTGATCAGAGGGAATGGGTCACAGAGGCATGACTTGGAAGTGTGCTCTTTTGTCTCTCTTCTTCCTGCATCCTGGCCAACATGATGAGGAGCTGTGCTGTGCTAACTCTTCCATCATGCCCATTCTGAATTTAAACCTGCCTACAGGGACTAAAACTTCTGCAGCGTGAGCCTGAGTAACCTCCCTTATGTGGCAGGTACTTTCTCCTGGTGACAGGAAAGTGACAGATGCACATGCCATGCTTCTCCTACACCCTCACTGGCACAAAAGGTGACCAGACATTCAAGGCTTCCTCCGCCCCCCCCCACCCCAGGTCCCCTAGCTGGAGGAGGAGAATGTCTATTCCACCCCTCAAGGAAAGTCTTGGCATGTCCTACTTGCTCTGTGGTGTCCCCATGACTTCCCAGTCACTAACTGGCCATGCCTGACAAAGGAAGGCTGTTTCTCTCCACCGGAAGCTCAGGGTCCTGTTACCAAGTAGAGAAGGAGAGGGCACTGAGAACCAGCTCAGCAGATATCACCACTTTTTATCACTTCCCCTCCTCCCCAGGTTCCTCTCCCTGGTTCTCTGGATCCCCTGCATCACTAAAGTTTCTAGGCCAAAATGTGCTTACCAGATCATAAGTATTTTTTATGTGTTACAAAGATCCAAAAGTATGTCTTTGAACTCAAGCAATATTGTCCTTAAATGCTAACTGTAAAATCCTAAATAGGGATATTGTGAAAGGTTAAAAATGAAAGCTATTCAGATCAGAAAGCACAGAGAATAAAAAACAAAACAGGACTGATGGGAAGTCGATAAGAAGAGAGGGAGGCCTTCTGCATACAGATATACTAGATGCTTTATTCCAGATCTGGGGAACATCCGGGAATAAAGGCTGTGTAGAGAGCTGAAAAGAGAATTCCTGGCTCCTGCCCTAGAGAATGTTCTTACTTTTAACCTTGGGATTCCTGTAGTTCTAACTATGAGAACCTGCTTTCAAATCCTGTTAGCCCAACTTGCTAGTTGTGTGATCCTTGCAGGGTGCACACAAAATTCACTGACCAACTTTCTGAAAGTGAAAGAGAATAGCAGTAATGATTTCGTCTGAAGAATGGTTAAAGAACAGATAATGAGACTTTTTAGAATCGCATCACTATGGCTTCATCTTGCATAACTATAATATATCTAGAAGAAAACAGGAAAACTCTTCATGACTGAAGATATCTTAGATCAAAGATAGATTCCTCAGATATCTTAGACATCAAAAGCATGACTCATAACAGGAAAAAGTCAATAAATGGGACCAGAAAAATCTAGAATTTTTCTTTAAGGAGATAGCAGTAAGAGAATGAAAAGACAGTCCATCAACTAGCAGAGTTTAGAAATCAGGTATCTCAAATCCAGTTCTACCTCTCTTGAATAAAGCTGTTACAAACATTTAATTATACTTTCCTATCTTAGTGCTAATCTTAGAACTATCTTAGCACTTTCTTTCTTTCTTTCTTTCTTTCTTTCTTTCTTTCTTTCTTCTTTCTTCCTTTTTTCCTTTTTGAGATAAGGTCTCACTGTGCAGTTCAGGCTGGCCTTCAGCTCACTTTCCTATCTTAGTACTAACAGGACTAATGAGAAATAGTTGGTTAGATGGAGAGAGATAGAAAGAGAGACAGACAGACAGATAGAGACAGAGACAGAGACAGACAGACAGACAGACAGAGTCAAAGAGAGACAGATGGAGACAGAGACAGAGACAGAGATGACAGACAAATTGACTCACAAACGTCTGAGATCCTATGACCAAAGAAGCTGAAGGACCAGGAAAGCTAGTAGTGTAATTCAGTCTGCCCAAAGGCCTGAGAACCAAGGACTCTAATGTCTAAGGAGAGGAAAAGACAGGTGCTCTAGCTCACATGGGAAGCAAATTTTTCTTCTCTTCCATTCTGTTTCATTCAGACCCTCAACCGATGGAACAATGCCCACTCAAGTGTACTGTTTGAACTTTTGATCTCTTCTAGAACACCCACTTAGACAGTTCCAGAAATAACATTTTCTCAGCTATCAGGGGATCTTTCATCCCAGCCAAACTGCCAGCCATGTATGGGAGTTCCAGTCACTCTGTATCTTCACCAAGACTCTGTGCTGAGGGTCTTGAGTCTCAACCACTCCGGTAGAGGGCACATTGTGGTGCCCACTGCGATTTGACTTCTCATTCCTCTGATGACTAAGGAATGCTTTTTTGTTGTTGTTTGTTTGTTTGTTTTTGCATATGGTTACTGGCTATTCACGTAGTACTTTGTGACAGTTTATGCTTTCTTGGAATCAAGTTATTTGCCTGTACTAAGTTGTGTTGTCCCTTCACGTATTGTGAACCTAAGCAGTCCTTTGTTTTGAGAATACTTTTTTCTGGCTTGTAGCATGTTCATTACTTTTCTGAATGGTCTGTTTTTCTCTTGATGGGTACAGAGGTACAAGTTTTATAAATTGCAATGTGTACTTTTTCATGGTCATAGCTTTCTAGGTCTCATCTTAGTTTACCCACAAATGGCAAAAATGTTCTAGTTTAAAATAGAATTTTTTAATGGTTGTAATTGTTGTTTTTAGGCCTTTGATCCATTTTGAAATAATTATTGCATATGTTAGAAGTACATAAAGGCTGGAATTTAACCTTTTCCTGTATGGATTTTCTACTGTTTCGGCACCTTTTTGTTGTTGTTGGTTTTTGTCTTTTTGAGACAGAGTCGCACTATGCAACTCAGGCTGGCCTTAAGCTCACTTTGTAGCACAGGCTGGTCTCAAATTCATTAGCACTATTTTTTGAAAGATTGTTGTTTCCCTAATTGAACCACCTTAGTGACTGACTTGAAAATCTATGATGATACAAATATAGATATATTTTGGAACCTATATTTTGTTCCATTTGCCTTATTTGTTGTTTTATACCACAATCATACTGTATCTCAGCTTTATAAGTAATTTTTCAAATCAGTGGTTTCAATCTTTAAATACAGCTTTTCTTTTTCTAACTTATTTAGGCCTTTCTCAGCTCTTCATGTTTTCTTATAATTTTAGAATAAACTTGTTGTTTTCTACAAAAAAAATCCTGTTAGGATTTTGATGCAAGTCTATTTGAGGAAAATGGAAATCTTAATAATTTTGAGAATCTCAGTGTATTTATTTAGGCCTTCTTTAATATGCCTTAGCTATATTTTATAATTTTTTAGAAGAGAGATGTCTTGGTGACAAACATGGTGGCACATGCCTGTAATTTCAGCTCTCAGGAGACTGAGGCAGGAGGATCACTGTGAGCCCAAGGCCAGCCTGGGATACATAGTGAGGTCAAGGCCCACCTGAAAGACAAGGGAGACCTTGTCTCAAAATCTAATAAATGAAGACTGGGCAATTGAGACTGGGCATGGGGAAGCACACCTCTGATCCCAGTAGTTGGGAGGCAGAAAACAGGAGGATCACCACAAGTCTGATCTGTGTAGTGAGATCCTGGAGACCTTGTGCTAAATAAAAGAAAAAAAGACTAGCAAATGGAAAATAAAGATGACTTGAATTTTAAAATGACATTTGGCTATAAAATATGATTTTTTATTTTGGTTTGGATAGGTTTCAGGTCAAATAAAAATATAGCTTCGCTCATTCTTCTCATCAACAAATGATAAGTAATTACTAAAAGTAAAGCAATGCTCATTGCTACTTCCCTAATAGGCAGATCGATTTTTAACTCTCAAAGAATAAGGGAGGGTCATCTCTTTGCCTGGGTTAAATCTCCCTTACCATGTTTTCATATCCAGGTGAACTCGCATACTATTTTTCAGGACTCATTATGTCTCTCAGTGAATTTTTACGTGTTCTCCAAGACTTAGCTCAAGTGGCATCTTGTCTGAGGAACCGTCTCTAATGACAGCCTGCTGCCCCTGCTGAGCTAGTGCCTTCCCATATCTCCTGCAGAACCCTGTGTTTATCTCCGTCTTTGCTTGTGATTAATTGGGCTCTGAGTAGTAGAGAGCTAAATGAAACACAGTAACTTCAGTGCTCAGGAGTTTACTCATTCCTGTAAAGGGCTGTCTGAAAGTAGGCAGCCTAAGGCCAGTGTGGACATTGTGGAAGGTCATCAGAAACCCAGTCTCTTCTTAGCTGTGAAATTCTCTCTGGATGATTCTCATCCTGAAGGTCACCTCATGATCCGAAGCGGCAGCTGGAAATACAGCTGTCTGGTCTATAATACAGACACCAGGGGCATCAAAAGTCTTTAACTAGCATGTAAGCGGTCATCCAGATGGCCTGAGAAACCACTTCTGCTCCTGAGGCATCGGCCGGCAGCTGATCAGGGCACTATAGCAAGGTAAAGAAATAGGGAAGCTGTCACCTTTCTCCTAGGTAGCAGTGTTCTCGGCTAAGCCTCAGGCTTTTATTAGTACAGAAGGAGGAATAGACACAGGCTGGCAACTAGCTCTTTTTAATTTAATGCAAAAAAAAATTCAAATAACAAGAGAGGAACAACAGTTATTATACAACATGTGATTATCTTCAAAGAAGTTAGTACAAGACATAAAAAGTATTCTTACCAAAAAGAAACAGATATCCGCCCCGCGGCCCCAGATCCAGCGCAGCTCAGCCTGTGAGGACTCCAGGCCCTCCACTCCGGACGGACTTTCCCAGTGTTTCCCAGTTCTGCACCACGACCCCAGACAAGCACAGCTTAGCCTGTGAGTGAGGGCTCCAGGCCTGCCATGCTGGAGAGACCTTTCATAGCGCTCTCCAGTTCCGGCCTGTAAACCCAGACCCAGCACAGCTTGGCTGACCCAACACAGCCTGCCCGGTGAATAAGAGCATCCACTACCCTTTTGGGAGCTCAGCGGACCTACCAAAGCCCAGGCTTGCCCACCTAGAGAGCGGTCTGAGACACCAGGGCTGACTCCGGCAACTTCCCAGATCCCTAACCCCAAGCCAGCCAAGATAGTAGGAATTTTCACTACTTGCTCTGCAAACTGGTTCATGTTCGCCTGACCAGGAAACCAACAGAGGGGAACCACAGGAGCTGCAGCAAAAAGGAACTAAACACAACAGCTAGATCCAGGCCAGGCATAACTAGATAATCTCAAGCTTAATAGACTGGTACCCGAATCTCATTACACACTAAGGTTATAACTCCACCAAAGCTGTGCACCAAAGGTCAAAGGTCAGTGCTATACAAAATGACAAAGACAAGGGGAAAAAATGCAATCCCAGACCTCGAGTCCACCAGTAAGGGCAGAGGACACTAGCTCAGCTGTAATAAATGAATTAACTGATACAGCAGCAAAGGAACAACAGCAGAAAGGTATAGAGGAAATAAGATGAGAAGTAATTCCCCAAATTAAAAAAGAAATATCTGAATACATAGTATCTGAAATAAAGAATCAATTCCAGAAACATTGGGTGGAAAAACAATGCTCACCCAGAACAAGTGCAGAGAGCACTATTCCAGCTGCAACGTATGAATTAACAGCATCTTGAAGCAAAGACACAACAGCAGAAAGGTCATGAGGAACTCAAAGCAGAAGTAATTTCTGAAATCAAAAAAGAATTCTTTGAAATCATAGCATCTGAAATACAGAATCAATTCCAGAAATATAAAGAGGAAACCCAACTTGGAAGAAACTGCAAAAAAAGAATTAATAGCTACCTCTAAAGAAGACATGGATTTAAAAAAGTAGAGGAGATCAGAAATATGATGGATTCCTTCAATGAGCAATATCGAAAAGAAATAGAATGCATGAAATAGTCAAAGAGATATAGAAGAACTAAAAATATCAATATGAGTCTACAAAATGGTTTGAGTGAAAGCAAAGACAGAATTTCAGATCTTGAAGATGCTGGTGCAGCCAGTGAAAAGGTGAGAAAGAATCTCTTAAAAACAATGAGAATGCAGGAAAAACAATCCATCACCTGCAAGATGACACCAAGATGAACAATGTGAGATTAATTGGCATCAATGAGAGTGAAGGAGTCAATACAAATGACATAAAAACAATTTGGGAAGAAGTAATCACAAAAAACTTCCCAAATATGAGGAAACAATCCAACATTCAGCTAACCGAAGCATGTAGAACACCAAATAACTTCAACCCAAGTAAAAACACACCAAGACATGTAATAGTCAAGATCCCAGAAATCCAACACTGGAATAATATACTGAAAGCTGCTAGACAGAAGCAGATCACATTCAAAGGAAAACCCATTAGAATTACAGTCGACTTCTCTTCACAAACCATGAAGTCAAGGAGAGCATGGATCAGAGTTCAAGTCCTATATGAAAACAAATTCCAGCCCAGAGTATTATATCCTGCAAAACTCTCTTTCAAGTTTGATGGAGAAGTGAAATACTTCCAATAGAAAGAACAACTAAAGAATTTCATGATGGCAAAACCATCCCTACACAGGCTACTGAAAGAGGTTCTAGAGAGAGACCACAATGACCAGAACTCCACAAATGAGAACAGAAGGAACCCACTAAACAGGACAGACAAACACAGGATACAAAGGAGTAAACAACAGCAGGTAAATATCATGACAAACATAAGTTAACACATTTCAATTATAACCATCAATGTAAAGGGACTCAATTCACCAATTAAGAGAAATTGACTGGCACAGTGGATTAGGAAACAAAATCCAACAATATGCTGCATACAAGAAACACACTTAACTCAAAAGGACATTCATAGGCTCAAAGGATGGAAAACAATACTACATGCCCCAGCACCTCAGAAAAAAACAGGAGTAGCAATTCTGTTCTCAGACAGTCTCAACTTCAAATCAAGAATGATTAAATGAAATAAACAAGGTCACTATATATTGGTCAGGGGAAAAATTCAAGAGGAAGAGGTAACACTCATAAATACCTATGCACCAAACACAGGAAAAACCAACTATGTAAGACAAATCTTAATGGACATGAAATATCTAATATCCAAGACCACAATCTTCACAGACCTTAACATCCCCTTATCTCAAAAAGATAGGTGGACCAGACAAAAAATTAGCAAAGAAGTAGCAGAACTGAACCAGAGCTTGAAACAAATGGACCTGGTGGACATATACAGAGTGTTCCACCCAACCACAGCTGAATACACATTTTTTTTTTTAGCTGCACACGGGTCATTTTCCAAAATAGACCACATACTAGTCCAGAGGTCATACTTAAGTATATGCAAGAAAACAGAAATTAGCCCATACATATTATCTGACCACAGTGAAATGAAACTGGAGATAAACGACAAAAGAAACCAGAAAAACCTGCTGAATTCATGGAAATTAAACAGCACCCTACTCAGCAATCAATGGGTCACACAAGAAATTCAACAATATCTACAATTCAATGAAAATTCAAGCATAACTTACCGAATTTATAGGAGGTGATGAAAGAAGTTCTTAGAGGGAAAATCATAGCTATGAACTCACACATTAGGAAAACAGAATGGGAACAAATAAACACCCTAATGTTGTACCTCCAACATCTAGAAAAAGAAGAGCAAACAAAACCCAGAGCACAAAGACGGGAAGAAATCATAAAGATTAGAGCAGAAATTAATTCAATTGAGATGAAGAAAACAGTTCAAAGAATCCACAAATCAAAAAGTTGATTCTTTGAAAGACTAAATAAAATTGATAAGCCTCTAGCCAAGCTCATCAAAAACAGGAAAGAAAAAATTCAAATACAAGCAACAAGGAATGAAAAGGGTGCAATCACCACAGACTCAGTGGAAATTCAGAAGATTATCAATAGTTACTTCGAGAATCTTATGCTCACAGAATAGAAGACACAGAAGAAATGGACCAATTCCTTGAAAGGTATAAATTACCAAAACTGAACCAAAAAGATATAAAAACTCTCAATAAGCCAGTAACAGCCAATGAAATGCGAAACGTAATAAAAGCCTACCGCCAAAGAAAAGTCCAGGTCCTGATGGATTCACAGCTGAATTCTACAAGAAATTTATAGAAGATATAATCTCTACACTCCACAAACTCTTCATTGAAATTGAAAAGGAAGCAGTCCTCCCAAAATCATTTCTGGAGGCAAGTATTATACCGATTCCAAAACCAGGGAAAGACACAACTATAAAGGAGAGCTACAGGCCAATCTCCCTCATGAATATAGATGCAAAAATCTTCAATAAAATCCTAGCAAATAGAACACAGCAAATCATCAAGAAGATCATACACCATGACCAGGTAAGATTCATCCCAGGGATGCAAGGATGGTTCAATATTCAAAAATCTGTAAGTGTAATACACTGTATTAATAGACTGATATCTAAAAACCACATGATCAACTCAATTGATGCAGAAAAAGCTTTTGACAAAGTCCAACACTCATTCATGTTCAAAGTCCTACAGATGAACTCTACCTTAACTTGATAAAAGCCATCTATGACAACCCAAAAGCTAATACAATCCTAAGTGGGGAAAAACTCAAATCTTTTGCTCTTAGATCAGGTACAAGACAAGGATGTCCTCTATCACCCCTCCTATTCAATATGGTTTTGGAATCATTAGCAACAGCCATGAGAAAAGAGGGAGAAATAAAGGAATAAGAATAGGTAAAGAAGAAGTTAAATTATCACTATTTGCAGATGACATGATACTTTACTTGGAAGACCCCAAAAAATCCACCAAGAAACTACTAGAATTGATAAGGAAATACGGTAGGATAGCAGGATACAAAATCAATACTCAAAAGTCAATAGTGTTCCTCTACACAGATAACAAACACATGACAGGGAAACTATAGAAACAATACCTTTTACAATACTACCATGGAAAATAAAATACCTTGGAATTCACTTACCCAAGGAAGTCAAAGATATTTTCATAGAAAATTACAACATCCTAAGAAAAGAGATTATAGAGGATTTCAGAAAATGAAAAGATATTCCATGCTCCTGGATAGGAAGAACCAACATCATGAAGATGGCCATACTCCCAAAATTGCTGTGCAGATTTAATGCAATTCCTATCAAACTGCCACCAACATACCTCCCAGACTAGAGAAATTGTTCCTAAAATTTATTTGGAACCACAAATGACCTAGAATAGCAAAGGCAGTCTTGGCCAATAAAGACAAGGCAGGAGGCATCACAATTCCTGACTTGAAATTATACTACAAAGCCACTGTGATAAAATCAACATGGTATTGGTAACAAAATAGACCTGAGGATCAATGGAATAGATTAGAAGATTCAGAGGCATCTACAATCACACTCAGCCATCTGATCTTCAACAAAGGGGCCAAACATACTCACTGGAAGAAAGATAGCCTCTTTAACAAATGATGCTGGAAAACATGGCTTTCTACATGCTGAAAACTAAAACTTGACCCAGCTCTATCACTATGCACTAAGCTAAAGTCAGAATGGATTAAAGACCTAAACAATAAAAGAGAAACAATCTCCTGAAAGACAAAGGAGGAACTTTTGAAGACATAGAGGGTAGGTAAAGAGTTCATGAACAAACCTATATTTGGGAAGCACTTTAAAGAATCAACAATTGGGATCAACTCTTCTTGAGGAGTTTCTGCACATCAAAAGAAATTGTCGAGCCGGGCGTGGTGGCGCAGGCCTGTAATCCCAGCACTCGGGAGGCTGAGGCAGGAGGATTGTTGTGAGTTCAAGACCAGCCTGAGCTACAAAGTGAGCTTAAGGCCAGCCTGAGCTGCATAGTGAGACCCTGCCTCAAAAAAAGACAAAAAAAAAAAAAAAAAAAAAAAAAAAAAAAAAAAAAAAAAAAAAAAAAAA
>PVKA01053890.1:0-11018 GCA_004027165.1 Ctenomys sociabilis | reverse complement strand
AAAAAAAAAAAAAAAAAAAAAGAAATTTTTTTAAAACATGCAACTTGTCTTTCTGCTGGTGGACACCATCAGGGAAGCATCATCAGTTTTTCTTCTGACTGCTATCACATCTAAGTCAGAGTCTCCCAAGGAGCCCGAACAGCTACGGAAGGTCTTCATCAAAGAAGCTGAGCCTTGAAACAGCCAATAAGAGTCTGAGAAGCCATTCTGAGTACTAACAGACTGTGTGGTAATGAGAGACCTGAACACCAAGCGTTCCAGGGGCTTTGGGTTTGTCACGTATGCCACTGTGGAGGAGGTGGATTCAGCCATGAATGCAAGGCCACACAACATGGATGGAAGGGTTGTGGAACCAAAGAGAGCTGTCTCAAGAGAAGATTCTCAGAGACCAGGTGCCCACTTAATGGTGAAGAAGATCTTTGTTGGTAGTGTTAAAAAAGATACTGAACAACATCACCTATGAGATTATTTTGAACAATATGGAAAAATCGAAGTGATTAAAATTATGACCAACTGAGGCAGTGGAAAAAAGCAGGGCTTTGATTTTGTAATCTTTGATGACCATGATTCTTGTGGATAAGATTGCCATTCAAAAATACCACCCTGTCTGAGGCTGGGGAGATGGCTCAGTGGTATAAGCACTTCCCTGGCAAGAGCAAGGGCCTGAGTTCAATCCCCAGTTCCTAAAAAAAAAAAACAAAAACCACTGCAAATGGTTACAATTGTGAAGTGAGGAAAGCCCTGTCGAAGCAGGAGATGGCTAGTGCTTCATCTAGTCAAAGAGGTGGAAGTGGTTCTGGAATTTTGGTGGTTGTTGTGGAGGTGGTTTTGGTGGCAATGACAGTTTTGGTTGCAGAGGAAACTTCAGTGGCTGAGGTGGCTTTGGTGGCAGCCGTGGAGGGGGTGGATATGGTGGCAGTGGAGATGGCTACAGTGGGTTTGGTAATGATGGAAGCAGTTATGGAGGTGGGGGAAGCTATAATCAATTTGGCAGTTACAGCAGTCAGTCTTCAAATTTTGGACCCATGAGGGAAGGAAACTTTGGAGGCAGAAGCTCCACCTGATGGAGCCAATATTTTACCAAACCACAAAATCAAGGTGGCTGTGGTATTTCCAGCAGCAGTAGTAGCTATGGCATTAGCAGGAGGGTTTTTTTTTTTTTTGGTGGTGGTGTTATTTTTGTGGAGCCAGTGATTAAACTCAGGCTCTTGTGCTTGCCAGGCAAGCACTTATTCTACTGAGCCATCTCCCGGCTCTCGGCAGAAGGTTTTAAGCACTTCCAGGAAACAAAGCTTAGCAGGAGAGCAGAGCCAAAGAAGTGACAGGTTACAACAGATTTGTGACCTCAGCTAAGCACAGTGGCGGCAGGGCCTCGCTGCTACAAAGAAGTTGTGTTTTAGGCAATACTCACGCGTATGGGCAAAAACCTCAAGGACTGTATTTGTGACTAACTGTATAACAGGTTATCTTAGTTTCTGCTCTGTGAAAAGTTTAAAGCATTTCTACAAAGGGTTTCAATGTAGACCTTGTTTTGCACTCATGTTGCTGACTGTTACATGTAATAGTCTGATCATGATACTGAATAAATGTGTGCACTTTTTTTTAAAGAAAATAATAAAAAATAAAAAATAACTTTTTTAAGGTATGGATCAGTACAAGAGAAGAAAACATTTAAAGCCCACATTCTTTTTTTTTTTTTTTTGCTTACCTGGGAAGTGCTTAAGTCGCTGAGCTACATCCCCAGCCCAAGGCCCATGTTCTTGTCTCTTAGATTATTCCCATTAGTAATAGGCCAGAATCATGACATGATATTAGTGCAGTAGCAAGCAGAAACACTGAAATGATGCCCAGGATTTGGAAGCAGATTTATTCATGTCCAAGGTCAATGATTGCTGCAATTCCCAGAACATCAGGCCCCAATCTCTGATGGCCTAGGAGTTGGTGAGACACAAAGCAGCCCCGCAGCTGTGATTCGCTAGCAGGCTGAGACCTGGTTACCACGGTAATGATCATCAGCTCGTGAACTCAGAGGTGCACTCAGGCATTTTGTATGTCTGGTTATGTTCTCGTGGTTACAGGGGTCGAGAAAGTAATTACAAAGCCGTGAAGCAGGTGCAGAGCTAGGCAGCTTCAAAAGAACAACGCTTTAAAAAGAACAATTTCTCTTGTACAGTTTTCCATTTCCTTAGCAATAAATATGGTTAGAAATTTTAACATGGAACTATAAACTGACAGCTGAGAGCTTCTAGTCCCTCCCTTCCTGATGGTAACAACTATTAATTATTGATAGTTTTTACCCAGGCATGGCGGCACACACACGCTTGTAACTCCGACATTTTGAATGGCTGAGGCAGGAGGATCTCAAGTTTGAATGTAGTGCAGGCACCTTAGTGAGAACCTGTCTCAAAAAAATAGAAAATGAAGGGCCAGGGAGATAGCTCGGCAGTCTAAGCACCTGCCTGGCAAGTGCAAGGATCTGGGTTCAATCCCTGCCAAGTGGGCCACCAAAACCAGGTGTGGTGGTACATGCCTGCAATCCCAGCACTAGAGGGTTGAAGCAAGAGGATTCCTATGAGTCAGAGCTGCACAGCAAGACCCTGTACCAAGTACACAAGCTACAAAAATAAATAAATAAATGTAAAAAAGGGGCTGGAGGCCTTGGTTTCAATAGCCAGTACCACAAAAAGAAGATAAATTAAGTTGTAATGTTGTTCTTTTACAAACTATGCATAGTCTTTTTTAAAAAAGAGAAGGAGGGCCGGGGAGATGGTTCAGTGGAATAAGTGCTTCCGTGGCAAGCACAAGGGCCTGAGTTCAATCTCCGGTTCTGCCAAAAAAAAGAGAAGATAGCACAGGCAATGACACATGATGCTTCTTGCCCATTTCCTTTAAATACTGCTCTGGCATTGGTTCCCTATTTTATCCATGCATGTGGTTTTCTAGCATTTGGATGTGTCATATTTTATCAGTGCCCCCCCCCAGTTAGGTAGCTTGTGATTTTCCTGTCTCAGCCTCCCCCGGTGCAGAACTGTATGCCTCACCTTTCCTGGCCAGTCAGCGTCCTAGTACTGGTACAGCATCATGGGTGGGCAGAGTGTGGCAGTACACACTCTTTCCAGTAGCTTGGAAAGGTGAGCCAGGGAGATAGAGAACTTGAGGCAAATCTGGGCAGCTTAGTGATACCCCCATACCCATCTTAAAAGGAAAAAAAGGCTGCGAATGTAGCACAGCACAAAAGCATTAGCATGGCAAAACAAACCAAAAACAAAAGCAAAATTTCTTCTCTCTCTCTCTTTCTCTCTCTCTCTGCTTTCTAAAGACCAGTGGGCCCCTTGATCCACTTGAAATGGTTGATGAAATACTACTCCTCAATAAAGGAGATAGGAGCTATGCTTCACTCAGAATCCTGCAGCTCCAAACATCATTCATTGTAGCTGGGTGTGGTGGTGTATGCCTGCAATACCAGCACTCAGAAGGCTGAGGTGGGAGCATCTCTCTGAGTTTGAGGCCAGCTTAGGTTACATAGTGAGCTCAAGTCCAATCTGAACTATATAATGAGGCCCTGTCTCAAAAAACAAACAAACAAACAAACAAACAAACAAACAACAATCATTCCTCTGGCTGCACATCTGGCAAACAAAACTACAAAGTTAATCACCAGCGAAGCTGGGCTGGGGCAGGAGTGATATCAATAAAGTCATTTTCGTGCACCAGCATGAATGTTGTTTACAATGATCGGGAAGGGTAAACACTGACAGTCCCGGAGGACTTGATCATGTGGCATGTGGTGACAAGTGGAACCTCCTCAGGTGACATCAAAGCAGCATTGCTTTGCCCAGAGACTTCAGACTGCTTCCCAGAAGACATTCAGCCCGGGAAATGTTTTGCTTTATTCATAAAGGGTGCAGTCAGATCACTGCTGAGCCCATGGGGCCAGCACATCTTCTCGTGGCCAAGGTGCCTTGACAGCAGGCGCATCGGAATAGATAAATTTTTAAGATTTCACGAGGAAAGGGGCTTTTACTTTGTCAAATTCTTTTCTGCCAGGGACGTGGGGTGGTTGGGTCAGGTAAACTGAAACGAGCCTTATTTGACCCCTGTTAGCTGTGTGTTCTGCGCTTCTCACTGACATTCTAAGCCCCAAAGGGAGCTGTTTCTGTCTACTCCTTGAGGCTGTTTGGATGATTAGCTAGGGCAGTTTATGACTGTCAAAACCCACATGGCACACTCCCACTTAGATATTTAAATAAGTTTTCATGTACTTATCTGCAAAGACATGTTTAGAAAAATGTTTACTCAGGGGTAAGATTTCTGGAGATTTTTTTCTTAGTTCGTTTCCATATTATTCAGAGGGTTTTTTTGTTTGTTTGTTTACACAGTGATTTGAAATGAACTTAGTGAAGAAGCACAGTCATTTTTAAGATGAGGATAACATAGATAGATGATAGATAGATAGATAGAATCACACCAGTTAATACTCAGTCAATGGTAGATGTCATCACTACAAAAAAAAAAAAAAAAAAAAAAAGCTGTCAGGAAATGACAAGGGCCAGCCAAATAGTTCAGTGGATTAAAGTGCCTGTAAGCAGGCACAGGAGCCAGGGGTTTGAACCCTGGGACTGCCATGCTGGCCCCACCCCTGGAGCTCACTGAGATGGCAACTGAAACTGGGTGTGGTGGCTCAAGTCTGTAATCCCAGCTCTTGGGAGGCTGTAAACAGGCAGACCACTGCAAGTCCAATCTAGTAGTGAGACCCTGTAGACCCTTTCCTAAAAATTAAAAAAAAAAAAAAAAGAAATGATGACTCATTTGATCCCAGAAAACTATCACCTAACTATAACCAAGGCCCATCTCTGAGGAACATGGCTTTGGAACTGGATGGTCCCAGGTTCAAATTGCAGTTCTCTGTCTTTGCTTCTGTTCCTGCATCATTCTTTGCTACACTTAGAGGAAAACACTTCCCCGCTTGTGATCTTGTAACCTTGGTTCCTCCTCTGCAAAGTGATATGCTTTCTCCCCCTGTCCAATTGCCTAAAATTCTACACAACCCCCAGACTTTTCTGTTTCCAGCTGCCTAACCACAGAGAATTTTTAAAGTCCTGGTTGGCCTGGCCGCTCCTCAGATCTGGTAAACGGAACTGAGCCATAGATGGTTCCCTATGCTCACAAAAGTGAACCTTTAGACACGAGTGCCCAAACTGTAATTCCAAATCCACTTATTTATCACAAAATACCAACATTTCAGTTAATCTGAATACTGAGATTTTAGTTTGGAGGAAACAACTCATACATCAACATCTTTTCTCTTAAAAGAAAAACAGCACAAGTGCCATAGGTTCGCCCCCACTTCCCCACGCAATGTCCACCTCTTTCCACTGAGCCACCTCCCAGCCCCTTGTGTCCACCTCTCTCTAAGTACCAACAGAACACAGAGTCTGCAGGCTGTCGTATGCCCATGTACAAAACCCTCGCCTTTCAGCCTTCCCTTGGAGTCACCAGGGTACCCAACTTAATAAAACGTACGCCATATGCTTCCTTAAGGGGCTTCTAAGAGCACTGCGTACCCCTAGATCAGAAGGGAGACTTTCACCTAATACAAGCTGTTTGCCCTTCACTCTCCCTTTCTCCGTCTGAAGGAAGGAACCAGCCACATGTCTGGGCAGCATCTGTCTTTGCAGCCGCATGTATGAGGCACACACTAAAACTGTCAGAGCAGGAAAGCAGAAGACACTAGGTCCTCGATGGCTTCACAAAGAGGCTGTACAAAGAGGCAGTGCCCAGACTTCAGACTTCATATTACACAGTAAGGATAAACCCTCAGTGGGGTAAGCCATTGTCGTCAGGATTCAATGACATCCAGCTGAGCAGAGTCCAACTGTTAATGAGCTTAACAGTTACTGTGAAGCGTCACCTGCAATAATAGTTATTCTCATTTTGTTTTAGTGCCGAGGATTGAACTTAGGGCTTCTTGGCCACCAAGCAAGTTCTCTCCCACTGAACTGTGCTGCCAGCCACAGTTGTGATATTTGTCAAGTGCGTCAGCTGATGTCCAGAACACAGCTGAGTAAATGTTCACAAATGTCAGTTTTCTTTCTTATAAGAAGGAATGAGGAATTGAAATTTTGTCACAAAATATAAGCTATTATATAGCTTATATTTCCAATAGAAAGTTGGAAACTGCATGTATGCTCTCATTTGTCAAGCTATTAGAATAATTGTCTATGTAAGTACTGAATACGTGAAGATGATTCTAACAAACGTGCATCAAGTATCAGAGGCGCTCTGGGTCCTCACTATTCCAGAGGCTGGGGCCACTGCAGGGAAGGAGACAGTGCTCTGTTCTTACAGCGCTTCCTTTTTCAGAAAGAGTAAATAAATGAATAAACAAGAAATTGTTGTGAAAATAGAAAAGACTCCAGAACCACAGGAGCCCGTGGTGTCTGTGGTATCCACAGGGGTCCACTTGGAAGGCGTTTTGGAGGTGGTGACTTGTAAGAATGACTGTCCAACGCCTTTACACACTTTCCTCATCTCTTCTGCACTAAGAAACGAGCTCCAGCATGATCTCTCTTAATCCAGACTATATCCCTAGCACGAGCCCACACTCTTTAAAGTGCCCACCTGAGAAAGTTTCACACTGCCAAGAGAATTTACTGTTTATCCCAGCCAAGACCTGAAGATAGGCCTTGGCTGATTCCCTTCTCATAGAGCGTTTACTTTATTTATTGATTTATTTAAGAGACAGAGTCTTGCCTTGTTGTGCAGGCTGGGCTTGAACTTGTGGGTTCAAGCGATCTTCCGGCCTCAGCCTCCTGAATGGTAGGATTAGAGTGCACCATTGTGCTCAGGCTGTCTAGTTTAGGAAGCCTACAGATGTAAATCCTTTCTTTGCCTCCATGAGATGTAAATCTTCTACCATCCAGAAACACCTCCTCCTGTCTCTTTGAAACATAAACCTCCAGGGAGACAGCGTTCCTGCCTGGTACCGGCTTCCATGGGAGGGTCGGGACCTGGCTTTGTTTCGGTCTATAAAGTCACCTGCGTCTCCTCCACAAGCCTGCCCTTTAACCTGTCCCAGAACCTCAAGAAGCAACAAAAGGCCACTGCCCTTCGTGTGGTGGTGCAGCGCTCTAATTCTAGACACTCTGAAGGCTGAACCAGAAGGGTTCCAACTTCAAGGTCGGCCTGGGCAACTTAGTGAGACTCCATCTCACTAGGAGTAAGACTGAACAACAACAACAACAAAAGTAAAAGAACTGGGGATGTGGCTCAGCAATGGCACACTCCTGAGTTCAACCCTAGGACCGGGAAGAAAAAATGAAAAGATCTTTCTTTTAATTTTTTGATGAGCTCAGCTCAGTTCGCACTGAGGTCTCTCTCTCTTGCTGCACTACTGAATGAAATCGGCCTCACCACCTTCAATATGTGTCTGATTTTGTTTGACACATTTATGGTAAGCCTTGATTCATAAGATGGAACTTTACGAGGTGTGGTGATGCACACCTGTAGTCCCAGTTACTCAGGAGTTAGAGGTGGGAGGGTCATGTGAGCTCAAGAGTATGAGGGTAGCCTGGTCAACATAGTGATGACCCATGTTGGAAGAAGGAAGGGAAGAAGGGAGGGAGAAGAAAGGAAAATAAAAAATAAAGACCAACTCTGCAGAGGGGAAATGCACTGCAGACAGAGGGAGGCTTGTCTGTCAGGCTGCAATTTGGCATGACAGGAACAGTCTCTCTAATGTGACCAAAGATTTGCATTTATAGCTACAGAGAAGAACCCATGTGCCCAGAAAGCCCACCTTCTGTATGGCCAGCAGTGTTGCATGCCACAGAAGCTAGGGGTTATCTCTGAACATTCTAAAAGGTTCACTGTTACTGGCCTAGACCTGGTACACCTTAGGAGACCTTCCTAAGAAAAGGAATACAGGTGGGGCACGATGGCAATCATAATCCTAGCACTCTGGGGGCTGGGAAGCAGGAGGATCATAAGCCAGAGCCCAGCTGGGGCAATTTAGGAGATTTAGTGAAATCCTGTCTCAAAAAAATTAAACAAGGGTTGGCTGTAGAGCTCAATGTGAAAGCCCTGGATTCAGTTCCCAGTACAGAGAGGGAGGGAGAGAGAGAGAGAGAGAGAGAGAGAGAGAGAGAGAGAGAGAGAGAGAGAGAGAGAGAGAGAGAGAGAGAGAGAGAGAGAGAGAGAGAGAGAGACTTTGAAAGCAAGTGGACTTGAAGCTTAAGCTTCATGACCATAGAAAGTCTACTCATATTTAGATCTGAGATGGCAAGGATAAGGGAATTTGAAGTACCAACTAGACTCTTGATAGACAGCACACCTTTTGAGTTACACAGAGTGAAGAAAGTAGACATTTATGATAAGGGCCCAGAGTGTGTTATAAGGGCCAAGGAGGGGACTCTTTCTGGGCCAAATGCATATTGCAACCTGGACCCAACCCCAGCAGGGCTCCCCACCTTCCATCTCTGCCCTCATACATGTGCTGTGCTCTTGTCTTTCTTTGCAGGTTGGCTCCATCTGCCTCTGTGAGTCATGGGGAGCAAACCATTAACTCCAACAGCTGTCTTAGCTTGCCTGCTGCAACCCAGCCCCCAGATCCTAGGGCACACACCCAGGGATATTCATCTGATTGATAGTTGTGAGGCACCTGCCCACTCCCAGGTCAAAAGTCTGTAGTACAGTAGCCAGGAGGCTACTCAACTCTGTGATCAGGACAAAGACAGTGACCCCAATGAGGATGCATTGTACTTTGAGGAGTGGTGGTAAAAGATATCTGTCTCATCTGTCAGGCCCTCTGTCCAGGACAGTTCTAGTGCAAGCCATATATGTCCTTTCCAATTTCCCAGCAGACATATTAAAGTAGTACAAAGCAACAGGTAAGGTTAATTTTAATGACATATTTTGCTAAGCCCAACATATAAAAAATACCATTATTTTAACATGTGCTCCATGTGAAAACTAAGTACTCTGTATCCTTTTACAGGTACAGTCTTCAATATGCACTGTGTAAGACTGGGGGATAGCTTAGTGGTAGAGTGCTTATTCTAGGTCCCTAGTACTACACAAGAGCATGCATGGAGGCTGGGGAGATGGCTCAGTAGAATAAGCGCTTGCCTAGCAAGCACAAGGTCCTGAGTTCAATCCCTGGTACCACAAAAAAAAAAAAAAAAAGAGCACACATGGGCACATGTGCGCACATGCTCTCTCACACACACACACACAGAAAGAGACAGAGACAGAAAGAGAGAGAGAGCAAGAAACACAGTATATATTTTATACTTCCAACTTATCTCATTTTAGACGGGTCACATTCAAAATGTCCAGCAGCCACATGTGGCAGATGGCTGTCACCATTGTGGGCACACAGGTCTAGATTTCTTGGCTGTGATCAGTCAGATCTACGTGGCTGTTGGTGTGCGTCACAGTGGGCCCACTCTCCAGTGGTCAAATACAATTCTCTTGCCTAATATAGTTGTCATCACCATACGCCTGCTCTTGAACTCAGATAAATGTGCAGGATTAATTACCACTGGCTTTCACAGTGCACACAGCCGAAACCCATTTTCTGCCAAATTGCAATTACAGAGCTCTTTCTTTGATGGAGTCAGAGTTAATGTCTTTGTATTCCCTTTATTCCAGAAATGAAATTAAAGCCACACATACACAAGCCCACAGAAACCTGCAGCTCTATCAGCAAATCATTCAAGCTTGCAGGGGAGGTCATTAGACTGGTTTTATATGGAGCCTATAAAGCATCAGGAAAACAGATAAATGTCAAAACACTAGCTTCTCCCTTTCACTCAGCTCAGCTTTCCAAAGATAACAAATGCATTTCTCCAAAGTATGTCTGTCTCCTTTCTCTTCAATTTTCTGTATCTGGGTAAATAGTCTCTATGATGCATATTCTTTTCTTTTGTAGGAGAGAGAGAGCAGATTTATACAGATCTGTCCACCTGAGAGTCTGACTTACATTGTCTTGTCTGTAGATTAGTCTTAGGCTTTTTTGTTTTACTGCAAAGACGAAATATAATTGACTTAGAAGTCTCTTCCACTTCCTTATGAAGGCCATTTGTGACAGCTGCCTAATAATTTCATAGCTACTATACATTTGGTATTTATGCACCAGAGTGATGCCAAGTGATTATAGCTATTATGCCATTTAATTCTTGCAACAAGACCATGGGTTTAATATTCCCATTTTACAGAGAAAGAAAATGAGGTTTCAGATAGATTTGACATGCCCCAAGTCAGACAGCTACTAAGCAATGAAACAAAGAGTTGGAGCCGTGACTTGCCTGAAGCCTACATAGAATTTGGGTCATTTCTGGAGTTAAGTCCATCCAGGCTTGTTTCAGGGGTGGCTTTTGGTGGGGTGAGGGGCTGAGAAGAGAGGAAGGAAGCCACTGGGAGTAGGGCTGGAAGGTGGCGAGATCAAGCCCTTTTTCTGTCCAGAAAATAAAGACAAACGTTTAAGTGCTGGGCAACTGTGGCAGTCCACTGACTCTAGCTCTTGGTGACTTAGCTCATCGCCACTCAGTGGCCTTGGGCAGGCCACCTGGCTTCCAGCAGCACCGCAGAGATAACGGTCCCCCCAGGCCTCCCTAAGGGCTATTTGGGTTAACTAGTTAATGGTTATATACTCCCTTGAATAGGCAAAGGGCCATTTTCAAGAATAGAACCCAGCCGCTGATGATAATAAATGATAAAGGAAGATCAAGCTCTCTTTGGTTTTACTGCCTTAATCAAGCCATTTGGCAATAGTAGGCCATGCGCCCCCCAAAAATACAATTTTGCATTCACTACCCAGCTTGACTCTGAGAAAGGACATCAGTGATGTTCTTAAGAGCTGAACTCAATCTTGGTAACATCAGATTAAAAAGCTGTTTGATGAATAGTGAGTAAATGCAAGAATATGGTTTTGCTTGAGCACCTACTACTACCAGAAAACAGATGACGAATCTCAGAATGCAAAGAGCTAGCTCCTTAATGTCAGTACCTAGCCTGGG
>PVKA01053889.1:0-11018 GCA_004027165.1 Ctenomys sociabilis | reverse complement strand
GCTCACTTTGTAGCTCAGGCTGGTCTCGAACTCAAGACAATCCTCCTGCCTCAGCCTCCCGAGTGCTGGGATTACAGGCATGCGCCACCACGCCCGGCTGAACCCAGTTTTGAGACTACCATTATTTTTAATTATTACTTAAGCATGAAAACATTCTAGCTGATCTCTTTATACTAGTCATGTTTTTGAACAGAGGTCTGTATACCCATAAATACTTTTATATGCATTAACCTCTTGATATGTATTAGAAAAATACAATCTAATTTTTTTTTTTTTTTGGTGGAACCGGGATTGAACTCATACCCTTGTACTTGCCAGGGAAGTGCTTATGCTACTGAGCCATCTCCCTGGCTCCACAATCTAATTTTTATACATATTTTTGAGGCACAGACTCTGTACTTTAGGCCAACCTTGTACTAACTATGTAGTTTAGGCTGGCCTTGAACTTGTAGCAATCCTCCTGCTGCAGCCTCCTGTGGTTACAGGTCTGACTCACATTTGCTCTAAACTCTGATATTGTCTCAGTTGTGCAGGCCCTTAACTTTAGTCAGTACTGTTATCTGAGTTTGTTAAAAAAACAAAATGAAACAAAACTCTGACTTGGGCTCTGAATGCATCTTTTTATTATTATTGTTTTAGTAATGGTAGGGAATCTTAAGCTTTCCACACGTTAAGCATACATTCTACTAGAGTTATACCCTCAGACAGACTTTTTTTTTTTTTTTTGTATTTAGGACGGGGTATACAAGATCTCACTATGTAGATTGGACTTGTAATGATCCTCCTGTTTACAGACTCCCAAGAGCTGGTACAGCAGGCCAGGGGATTGAACCCCTGGCTTCTGAGCCTGCTTGTAGGTACTTTACTTTTGCAGTCTTTTTTTTTTTTTTGGAACTGGGGACTGAACTCAGGCCCTTGCGCTTGCCAGGGAAGCGCTTATTCTACTGAGCCATCTCCCCAGCCTTTTAGATACTTTAATCCACTGAGCTATTTGGTTGGCCTCCTAGCCAGACCTCTGAAGCAATCTTTTTTCTATTTTCCTTCTTCTCTTCCTTACTTTTTCTTCTTTTGGGGGTGCTACTGGGGATTGAACCTAAGGCCTTTGCATTGAGCTACATTTTATTTATGTCCTTGCAACTATAGGTCAAGAAAAGAACACTTGTGTCTTCTTTTTTTGGTGAAACTCCTAGTCCTTAGGTCAGTGCACGGGTCGACAGAAGTATAACAGGAGCCACATGTGTCATTTATATCATTTTATGTTTTCTGTTAGGGACATTTTGATGTATAAAGAAAGAAGCTAAATTAATTTTAATTATCATAATAGGATATGTCAGGACATTATTTACACTTAGTATACTCACTTTTGTTTTGAACTAAATTCTGTCAACCCAGAGTATAGTTTGTTACACCACTTCTTAATGTGGACTAGCCACATTTCAAATACTGCTGTATTCAATACTTCAGCCCCAGGTAAAATCCAGGCATAATTTTATTTGTGGCTTACATGGTCTTAGACCAATAGCATAGGATTTCAAGAGTAATTATTTCTAGAAAATGTATTTTCCTGAAAATTATTTTGCTCACACATTCTTTCCTTTTTAAAAAAAATTAGCAATAAGATATTATGCCCCATTAGAAAAATAAAATGGGAACTATTCTTAGAAATAGTGAACCTTTTCATTGTGTATGTAGTTCCAGCAACCTATTTGATGCAGCACTTTTTTCTTTTCTTTTTTTCTTCAGATATCAACAAATTTCTCTGGATGGTCCGGATTGGGGGGAGCACAGACACAGGGAAACATATCAAGGAAAATGACTATTATACTCCAACTGGGGAATTCCGTGTGGATCGTGAGGGTTCTCCAGTGTTGCTCAACTGCCTCATGTATAAGATGTGCTACTACCGCTTTGGACAGGTCTACACAGAAGCCAGTGAGTAGTTCTCACTGTTAATAACATAGTCATAATGGTGGTGTGCTTTTGAAGCATTTCTCCAAGTACTTTAGATCTGTTCACTTATTTAATCTATACAGCGACCCAAAAAATAGATACTGTATTGGTGTTTTACAAATGAGGAAGTTGAGGTATCAGTGGGTCATTGAATTCCCCAACATTGCATGACTAGCAAGTGAGTCCGGGTTCAGGCTGAGGCAGTTTGGCTTCACATTCTGTGCTTTTAAATATTCATCTTTTTTTAAGTTTTAAATTTTTCTTCTTTGCACTGAGCTATACCTTCCCTCCAGCCCTTTTAAAAACTTTTCATTTGAGACAGTCTTGTAAATTGGCTTGATGCCCAAGCTGGGCTTGAACTTGCAGTCTTCCTGCCTCATCCTCTCAGAGTGCAGGATTAAAGACATGTGCCACCATATCTGGCTTAAATATTCATTTTCATCTTCATGTTTTATTGTTTCTCAGAAAAAAGAGGATTACAAGGGCCAGCGGTATAGCTCAGTGGACTAAGTGCTTGCTTAGGTAAGTGCAGCGGCTAGGGTTCAATTCCTGGTTCCCCATGCGCTGAGCCAGTGTTAGAGTCTTGGTGTGGTGGCATGGCATGTTTGGAGTCAGCCATTCTTTTTTCTTCGGAACTAGGGATTGAACTCAGGCCCTTGAGCTTGCCAGGCAAACACTTATTTTACTGAGATATCTCTCCGGCTTCCAGCCCTTATTTCTGAGAAGAGATAAGTTCCATGGACTCTGCCAAGTGTTTTGGACAGGACTTGGGATAAGATGAAATTTACTATTTGATGTATGCTTCTTCAGACTCGACTCTACTACTTTGGAAGCTGAAGAATAACCATGTGAAAAAATAGATGGTGTTGCATGTTGACTTACTGTCTCTTTTGGAAATTAACATTGCAGAAAAAGAAATGTTCTCTTTTTGTTCGTTGCTAGAGCGTCCACCAGGCTTTGACCGTGTCCGAAATGCTGAGATTGGGAATAAAGACTTTGAGCTTGATGTCCTAGAGGAAGCATATACTACAGAACACTGGTTGGTCAGGATATATAAGGTGAGCAGGTTTTACACTGACTGTCTCAAGCAAAAGCTTTTGAGGGCTTGGGAGATAGATCAGTCAAGGTCCTGAGTTCAATCACTAGTACCTTTAAAAAAAAAAGAAAGAGAAGAAAAAGGTTTCATGTTTTCTGATGGGTTCTGGTGCTTAAAAATTTGGCTATAAACTTTTTAAACATGAACAATTGTAGTAACTCCTGTACCTGAAAAGTAGTAGCTCGGACAAGATTTTACTAGTTTAATTTTAGCCTGTCCTTAAAAAATAATGTCAGGGGGCTGGTGAGATACTGGACTAAGTGTCTGCTTAGGCATGTGCAGGACTCGCGTTTGATCCCCAGCACCATATGCCATGCTGGCCCTGACCCCGGGTGTGCTGAGCCAGCCACCAAGTCCAGGTATGGTGTTCCATGCTTGTGATCCCAGCGCTGGGGAGGCCGAAAACAGGAGGATCACTATGAGTCCAATCTGCCAAATACATTAAAAAAACATCATGGTTGGCTGTCATGTTGCTGATTTTTCTAGTAGTGGTGTGATTCGACATGTTTCATTGATTATGAGGCTTGAGGGTAGAAAAAAGAAAGTTTGTGTATTTCTGAACTATATTTTCTTCTATTGAAAAATTTATGATAGAATCACATGGTATCACATTCTGCTGTGTTGTCTTAGGGAAAGGTTTCACCCACATGAAAGGTAGGTTGTTTACATTGCTTCTCCCGAGAAGTTCTATAAAAGCAAAGCAGTTTGTCCAAACCTATGCTCGTTTAATCACAGTGCCATGCTGGTGGCAGAGTCCAAATGTTCCTTCTACTCTCATGAACCCATTTTAGTAAAAAAGCTCTCCAAAGTTGACCTGATTGTAAATATTAAACTGGCATTTTTATGCTGCAGGTAAAGGACCTGGATAATCGAGGCTTGTCAAGAACATAAATGCTGCATTCAGCTCCGATATGCTTCGCAATGAGCGCCTCATATTTAGGACGTTGAAGTTTTTTTTTTTTTTTTTTTTTTTTTTTTAATATGAAGTTTATAAGAACAGAGCCGGATGGGATTAAAATTGTCTGGAGTTTTGCCCAGGACAGTATGGGCTGGGCCAAATGGAATGATTTTTATAATTCTGAGCAGGTTACCAAATGAAATGTCATGGCTTTACTTTGGTTAATTAAAGGGGGGAATTTTTTTAAAAATGTGCCTTATTTGTTTTGACTTATAGCTGATTTGAAGAAAGTAAGTTTGTGCTGGACTGGTAGGACAAGAACAGACCTTCTCCAGGCTCTTAGGTCTGTAAATGGGCCATAGAGGGCATTCTTTCTCATATCAGGAAAACTGTCAGGGTTTAACTCTGAGTCTACATATATAAACACTTTGTCATACTTCTGTACCATAGCACCTAGTGAATGCCTTGCACATAGTGGGTGCTCAATAAATTTTTATCTAATGAAATAAATGTTTGTGGGACCAGAGGAGTGTATTTCTGGGTAGGAAAAAATGTGATTTCCTTGTTATTTTGTTTCTGTTTTCAATGTCTTATCCTTAGAGGGTCTTTAAATTTATAAGGAATGAAAAAGTGAGCTACACCTGAACCTGATTTCAGTAGTACTCATTGGGAACAGAGAGGTTCCTCCCTTCCCGCTCTCCCCCTGCTTTTAGATTTTTTTTTTTTTTTGCGGTACCGGTGATTGAACTCAGGTCCTTGTGCTTGCCAGGGAAGTGCTTATATCACTGAGCCATCTCCCCTGGCGCCCCTCTGTTTTTTAAAGAGCAGGAATAACACTGGGATGCTAAGGCAGGAAGATCATAAGTTTTAAGTCCCGCCTGGGCAACTACCAAGACCTTGTCTCAAAAAACAAACAAACAAAAAAACAAGGTTATAAATACAGCTCAGTGCAAAGGCTCTGAGTTCAAACCTCAGTACCACCAAAACCAAGCAAACAAAACCATAAAACAGGAATAAGTTAAGTGTCATTAAATCAGCAGTTTTGAAGACCCAGAACAGTGAAATTATTGTTAGAAATGTAGAAGAAATTCCAACATACAGTGTTTGGTCAGTAGATATTTATGACTCAGCTTAAATAGTTAAACACATCTATTTGAAAGGTAGCTTTTCAGTATTCTCAAACTATGATACATGGAATGGCTTTATGTTCATTTCTCTTAGAATATGCATTAAGACTATAATTATTGAAAGATGAGATTCTTTTCGCTTTATCTATCTACTTTTTTAAAAATCTTTTTTGACTTACTGTGTAGTCCAGGCTATCCTCAAATTTGCAGCAGTCCTGCTGAGTGCTGAGTGTTGGGATTACATTCGTGTACCACCATGCTCACCTGGCGCTGTTTTCACATGACTGTAAGTCAGAATGGTACTCCTAATGTGCTTGGGTACACTTGTATACCTAGGGAATTTCATCTTCCAAGGCAATTTATATACCATGTTTAGTTCAACTGTGGTTGAGACTTACATTTAATGTAAGATTTGATTTGCTATATTTAAATATATCACTTGCTGACACATGCCCTTATAATCCCAGGAGGACTGCTGTGAATTTGAGGCCAGCCTGGAAGCTACATAGTTCAAGGCCAGCTTGAACTGTATAGCAAGACCATGTTTTAAAAACAAACAAAAAAACACTATACCTATATATTATATAAAATCACTATCATTATATGTATAAATATATATGTATAAAGATATAATGATTTTATGTAATTATTCTCTGAAAGAGGGTATTCTAGGATTTCAGGCATGCGCCTAGCCTGGTTTCTTTTTTCACTTACCATCTTTCAGTACTTTCCTAAGAAAATGTATGTGGGGGATATTGTAAATTTCCGTGTTTGACTGGGTCTTGGATTCCAGATTGGGAATAATTTTTCTTCAGGATCATGTAGATATTGACCTGTTTTCTATCTTCCAAACATTGTTGAGAAATGCAGTGTTATTCCAATCATTATATTATTTTGTCTTTTTTGAGGTAGAGCTCACCTTGTAGTCCTGGCTGGTCTTGAATTTGCAGTGATCCTCCTGCCTCAGCCTCCTTAGTGCTGGTATTACAGGCGTGCACTACTGCTTCCTGCTACTCTTTGATTATTACCGATTTGTTCATCTCCACTTTCAGTCCTGACCACTCAGGATCTTCTCTTTGTACATCAGTGCATTTCCCAGTGTTGCATCTTGAGTGGGTTGCCAGTTGTGCCACATGCTCTGGGCTTCATGAATGCAAGTCAAGTTTTCCAGTCTATTCTGCTTTTTTCTTACAGTTATGGATTATTGGGCTTTCTGAATCAGTCTCCTAATACTCTCTTTGCTGTTTTCCATCTTCTGGGAAATTTCCAGAATCTTCAAATGTATTTTTTAACCTATTTAAAATACTGTAGTTTCTTGTAATGTTCAAGAGCTTTAAATAAAGACTTTCTGAAATTTTTGGGTGTCTTCTCTTAAGAGAGGGACCATAAACTGATGGGAAGGGTTCTGTAGGGGGTAGCCGTAGGGTGTTTTCTTATTGATGTTTTCCATCTACTGTGACCTGCCTGGGTTTTTACATTGGAAAAATCTAATACTGGTGACTAGTTTTGTTTTCTCTTTGATAAAATTTCAAGAAGTTCTGTATATCCTTTTAAGAATATAAACTGTCAAAAAAAAGCTATCACCAGTAGTACAGCTCAGTGGCACAGCACCTGCCTGGCAAACTCCAGGTCATGAGTTTGATTCCCAGTACAAAAGAAAAAAAGCAGCCAGTATATAATCTTGCCTGTTTTCAATAAGGTACTGAAGGTTTCTTTCCATTTCAGGTGTGTAATGTATTTACCCTTAAATCTTGACCTGGCCTTGGGGAAGGACAGTGAACTGTTTCTATGGCATAGTAAAGGCAAGCAGAAGCCTATTTGTTTTTCATATAGTCTTTAATGCCATCCTCTTTCTGCCCTACTTTTACCTCCAGAGTTGCCCAGTGTTACCAAGTCAACAGGAACCTTTGAGATTTTTTTTGTTAATGAATTTAGGACAGGGTGTATAGAGTGTACAAGGTCTCACTACGTAGATCGGACTTGTGATTCTCCTTTTTTCAACCTCCCAAATGCTGGAATTTGGGAGTGGGAGCAGGCACCACCACTCCCAGTCTCAATTGACTACTCTGGGTGCCCCAGGGTTGGTGTGGCATGGCACACCAGGGATTGAGCCCCAGTCACAGCGCTCTGCCAAAGCTGGCGCTTCAGTCTGCTGAACTATCTAGCCAGCCCCAAGATTTCTAGGAGGTAAATCAAGGTTTATTTTACTAGGTCCCATTGCTACCTTTGGGGTTCATCAAAAGCTTTTTATTTTCCAAAACATTTTATATTCTTAAGAGGTTAAAGAAAATTTTACTATTACTTTAGATAAGTTTCAGAGGGACACAAAGTTATTCATTCTCATATGTTCATTCTCTTTAACCAGTATGTGAATCTGTGTACTATATTTTCAAGCTGAAAAGATTGGTTCCATCTAGCCATTTAGGAACTGTGTAAGTCTTAACCTATAGAGGAAACAGATTAAAGGAGTTACAAGGTTTGCTGTTATGTCACATTTTCAACAGATGTCATGGTTTAAGACTTCACATATAAACATTTAGAGAGTTTTGTTCGAACACTTCAGCTTTAAAGTAGATGTGTGCTTCTTTGCGAGTATGTGATGTATTTTAGATGTGTTTTGCTCAATGACTGCTATCTCTAATTGGGCTGAATACAGTATGTGGCTCAGTTTTTTTTGGCAGAACCAGGGATTGAACTCAGGCCCTTTCGCTTGCCAGGGAAACGCTTATTCAACTGAGCCTCCGCTCCGTGGCTCAGTTTTTGAGGAAAGGGAATTTAATGTTGATCTTGCTATGAGTTCTCAGTTTATTTACCTTCAGGGAATACCTAGTTTTTCCAGACTATGTTCTGAAGTTTCTTTGTTCAGAACTTTTCTTGGGAACTCTACTTTTACTTTGTGTTGCAAATTTACGTGGTTGTTTCATACACATTAAGAATGAGGGCCAGAGGGCTGGTGAGATGGCTCAGAGGCCCTCACTCCTGCCTGAGGCCTGCTGAGGCAGTAAAGCCAGGGCAGCTGCGTGGTGGTGCAAGCCTGGAATTCCAGCGCTCCGGAAGCTGAAAACAGGAGGATCAATACCAGTCTGAGTTGACTTTAAGACCCTGTACCAGCTACATAAAATGGCAAAAAAACAAAAGGGCCAGGTGTGTTGGTACAGGCCTGTAATCTGAGCACTTACAAGGCTGAGGCAGGGAGATTGCTGCGAGTTCCAGGCCAGCCAAGGCTACAAAGTGAGCTCAAGGGCAGCCTGAACTGTATAGCAAGACCCTGTGAAAAAACCAACAACAAAAAGTGAGGAAGCTGACAGTATGAGCTAGGCAGACAGCCTTCCTTCAAAAAAGCTAGGTTGATCTATAAAATACTGTTTTGGAGCTTCACTGACAAGACAAAATCGGTGACCCTGACATTTCCTCAAACTGCCAAAACAACCCCCCCAACTTTCTTTTTCTTGACCCCTACACCCCATTTATGACCATTTTCTGACGTTTTTCTTTCGCTCCTGCCACAAAAATCCCTCGTTCTTCACAGCTCCCAACAGCTGGCAGCTTTGCTAGACTCCGTAGGTGTCCACTCTCGGGTCTCCGAGCGCTCTGCAGCACCCCTGAGCTCCGTCCTCCCGTGCAGCCGGCGCCCGCAGCGGTCCCGGTCTGGGGTCACCGGCCTTCGCACCCCCGACGCCACTTTACGCAGATGCAGCCGGCGGTGTTTTAAGTCTCTCCAGCCAGGATCTGCCTCAGATAGCCAACGACTTGGGTCGGGCCGCCCACGCCCGGGAGGAGGAAAGGAGCGGAAAGACAGCCAGCGCTCCTGGGTCACAGTCGACGTTCTGAAGCGGCGGGACGCGGGAACGCGCGCCGCTCTGCTTTACGGCACGGGCACACGCGTTTGCGATAGCGTGACGCGAGCAAATTTTGGCGGGAAAATCGCTGCATTTGGACTCCCGTGGCAGCGGGTAAGGGACACGCTGGTGAAGAAGGCGCCCAGTGGGCCGGGAAAGGAGTGCGAAGGAGTTCGAGGTCTAGATTAGTGAGGAAGAGCACGGAGAGGCGGAAGGGTAGGGAGGCTCGAGTGGAAAGCTGGTCTCGGGAGACGTAGCGGTATGACCCACGACCGTAATGGGCGCGGGGGCCGAGGGAGTGCTCGTCGGCCGGCACTGAGCTGCGGGTCCCGGCGCTTCGTTCCTTCCGCCGGTCGGGCAGCTTGGCCCCGCCCCGCGCCCCTCCCGGCTTTGGGACGGGTGCGGTCTGGTGGGAACTGGAGCTGCAAGGGTAGGAGGGGCTGCGGGAGCCGGGTCTCGCCGCCCTCTTCCATTAACTCAAGGCTTCCTCCTCGCAGCGCTTGCTCTCCCTCCCCCTTGCTCGGCCTTCCTTCTAGCCCAACAAAATCACCCTGCTAAATTCTCCGTGAGGGCCGAGGAGGGCAAGGAGGGCAGTCTCAGCCCTAAAGAATGAGGAAGAATGGTGCTGCGATTCACAGGGCCAAACGTCTAGACGTGGAGTCCTTGCTCTTGTTTTAAATCCTGATAAATATGAAGGAGGTGGAAACCAAGGGCAGTTGTAGGGAATCGTGGCGAGAGGCCGGGCGCGGGGGCCTGCAGGTGCTGCGGGCCCGCGCTCATCACCCCTCCTGTGTGCTGGCTTCCTTGCCTTTCACAGCCGGGGCCTTGGCGGAGTCATGGCAGTGCCTTTTGTGGAAGACTGGGACTTGGTGCAGACCCTGGGAGAAGGTGCCTATGGAGAGTGAGTGTGCGCCCTCATTTCATCCTGCCTTCACGTTTGCTTCAGTTCCGTCTGTGGTCCTCTATGAGAGCATATTTGGGGTTTTCGAATTGTGCTAACACAGTGTTGTCCTGGAGAACAGATCTTTGCGTCTGTAAACAGACTTCTAGCAAGTGAAAGTAGAGCAGGGTTTGTAAGTTAGTGTTTCCCTCTCTTAGCCTCCTTCTTCCCCCTACACCCTTCCTCTTTCTTCATCTTTTAGTGTTTTCCCCAACAACCAAATCTTGGGTTTAAGCCTAGTGATTAATTAAATGAATGGATTCCGGCCCAGTTAGCCAGCTTCCAAATCTACCCTCTAATACCATACACTGATCTTGTTTCATGATCTTAGGCAAACTTTCTCCTGCTGTGTGCCTTTCTCTCCTCATACAAGTGGTAATATTACCAACCCTGAGGATAGAATAGTCACCAGATAGTGTGAAATTAATACATGCTATTAAAATTATATGCTCAGAACATCTACATGTGTGATGAGATCTAGAATTGCTTCTATCTCAAATTTATTTTATTAAGCACTTATTAAGTGATTTGTGTGTGCTGCATAATGAATTATTTGGAATATTAGCCATAGTACTTTACATTTCCAAAAGTATCTCTTAGAGGTTGGCCAGATAGCTCAGTGGATTACAGTGCCTGCTAGCAGGCACAGGAATTGGGGTTTGATCCCAGGGGGTGTGCTCAGAGGCAATTGCGTGGTCCCATGCCTGTAATCCCAGCTCTTAAGAGGCTGTAAACAGGCGGACTCGCAATCTATAGTGAGATACTGAACACTCTGTAGACAGTTCCCTAAAATACAAAAAAAAAAAAAAAAAAAAAAAATCTTAACACTGTAGAAACCATTTACTTGGTTTCTCTTTGGTGGAGAAAACAGTAAATGTAAATAGTTCTTGGTGTTTAATCTTTTGAAGTTTAAAAAAAAAAAGTAAAATTCAAACGTTTGGAATGAGATAATTCTTTTTCTTGTTTTAGAGTTCAACTTGCTGTGAATAGAATAACTGAAGAAGCAGTCGCAGTGAAGATTGTTGACATGAAGCGTGCCATAGATGGTCCAGAAAACATTAAGAAAGAGATCTGCATCAATAAAATGTTAAACCATGAGAATGTAGTGAAATTCTATGGTCACAGGAGAGAAGGCAATATCCAGTATCTATTTTTGGAGTACTGTAGT
>PVKA01053888.1:0-11020 GCA_004027165.1 Ctenomys sociabilis | reverse complement strand
AGCTACAAGGAAGACGGCACATCGTGTAATAGAGTTTACTATTGCTTTGGGGGTGAGTGTAAGGACCCTGACCAGCAGTGCATGCAGCTATTTGGCTATTCTGCAAGATCTGCCCCAGAGGGCTGTTACTTGTCAATAAACAGTGAGGGGAACCGTTTTGGAAACTGTGGTCGTCCCACTAAGGAGAATCCAGAATATAATCGTTGTCGTGGCAATGATATATTTTGTGGAAAGCTTGTATGTACAGATATTGCAGTCTTGCCACCAATGTTGTCAAATTATACGCTGATCCAGGTTGCTCATGGAGAGGACTGGTGCTGGAGCATGGATGCCTATAACACCACTGAATATGATGTGGAAGATGGCAGTCTTTGTTCTGCAGATAATTTATGCATTAATTATGTCTGCACTCAATATTCTATATCCCACCAAGAGTGTGATTCTGAGTTACTATGTCATGGGAATGGAATATGCAACAATTTTAAACATTGCCATTGTGATGATGGCTTTGCACCCCCTGACTGTGTATATCCAGGAAATGGAGGTAGTGTGAACAGCGGTCCTATTGTTAAGTCACCTGAAAAAAAATTAAGTACAGCCATCCCTTTTTTTCCTATTCAGTCTAGAAAGATGAACTTCAGAATGATAATACTCATAGTCCCTTCATTTCTTATGCTTTTACTGTGTTCTCTACTTGTAATTGCTTATCTCTGGTCTGAAGTAGAGGTGGTGGTGGCATCAGAGGAATCACTGGAATCATTTGATTCTTCAGAAATCCCATCCGAGGTGTCAGAGCAGGCCCCACCACCAGAGGGAGCTCCACCACCGGAGGGAGCACCTCCAACAGAGGATCCACAGCCTGACACTGCTCCACAGCCTGACACTGCCCCACCACTGGAGGCCCCACCACCACCTCAGGCCCCCCCGCCACCAGAAGGCCCACCACCACCGGACGCCCCACCACCACCACCACCGGAGGCCTCACCAGCACCACCACCATAGGCTCCACCCCCCCCAAGGCAGCACCTCCACCACCCACATAGGCTCTGTCACCCAAAGCCCCAGAAAAGCCGGCACCCAAAGAGGAAGCAAGTGAAGGGCACGAGGACCCAGAGGCAGTATTTTAATGGAGGATGAAGCCAAATACATTAAAAGGCCTTAGAGAACCCAATGTGAAGGAATGATTTAGATCTGCAATGGCTTTGACTGGATTATACCTTACTAATGAAGGGGAAGAGATTATCCCATTTTTAATATACATTGAAATGTATAACTATAAATTGGTTGTATTTTCATATATGAAATGGTACATAAAATATTTACTTTTCATGAAGCAATTTTATTTAAACTTCTTTCATGTTTTATATAAACAGGGCTAATCAACCTGAAATTGATTCCATCCTCTATCTACATTGTGTGACATAATGTATCATTGTACTTCGTGCTATAACTGAGTTAATCATCCCAATCATAACTTTTGTTTTGTTACCAATGTTACTTATGATTTGAATACACTTTTGCTGTCAGTTTCTGTTCATGAAATATTGTTAATTTTTAAATAATAAAAGTTTTTTTTTTTTTTCTCTAGGAGGGCAGCATTCTAGACTCCAAGTAGCCTAGTACTTCCTTGATTGTGGGGCTCTCTGTAATGGGTTATATGTGATCCATGGGTAGCTGGGTAGCTAACATAGCAGTCTAAGTACCTAGGGTAGGGCAGCTAACCTAGGTAAGAAACCCCTGGCAGTGCTGAGTTCATTTTTGAAATATTCATTTTATTTTCTCTAACTTGTTTCTATTGGCTTTGATATTTTGTATACTAATATCAATAGGAATAGCTCTAAATGTAACAAACTTTGATGTAGTGGTTACTAAAACAAGCACAGAGCAAGTAGTACACTATTAAGAGTATAATATTACTTTCTGTGCCAAGCACTATATTAAATATTTTACATTTAAAGTCTTCCCTGAAGTTCTCTGTGAAAACTTCATCTTGTATATGAGAAAAGATAGGCAAACGAGCCAGGGAGCTGTGTGGCACATGTTGATAGTCCCAGCACTCAAGAGGCTGAGGCAGAGGAATCACTGAGTTCAAGGCCAGCCAGGGGTTTATTTTTAATTGCCCAGAATATGGCCTTTCTTAGTGGCTAATGAAACAAAAGTCCTTCAAGTGGACACTGATTTCTAGCTAGAAACTCCTGTATTGTATAGCAATCAGGGATTAATATATCTTTAAAGTAGGCAATTAATTATAGAAGCATTGAGCCCTTAGCAGTTCTTGTGATTTACCGAGCAAGAGATGTTGGGTGCTTTAGGAAGCAGTTGAAGTGGCAGTGGCAAAAGCAACTTAGAATCTAGGTATTGTGAAGGAAGCCAAAGGGATAGAGCAGATGTACAACTGTGACAGGACCAGAGGGGGGTTCTAGGGCTTTGCATTCTGTTGCCATTTACTGAGATGGTGGTAAGTGTGCAAAACACAAGGACTGGACATGTTTATATGAAATATCTGCTGGACATCTAGTGCGCATGTTCTCTGGGCAGTGAGGTGACTGGGTCAGGAGATGAGGATGTGAGTCAGCCAGGGTTTGAGAGTTTTGCATGCCTAGCTGAACAAGTGTAGCTAGAGAAGGGATCCGAGGACTGGGTGAAGACTTAGTTCTGGGATGTTTCATGTGTACATGTTACTAAGATTCTGGAAGTTGTCAGAGGGGGCATGTCCATTACGGCAAGTGAACTACCAAGAGAGAGCTGTGTCCTGAAAGCCTAGAGATGAAAGTGTTTCTATAAAAGTTTTACACTACAGATCCACTGCACTGGCAAATGCTTATTGTCCATCTTCAACACATATCCAGAATGAGATCTCTTGCCGGCATCCTCAGCCTTCCAAAGCAGAGCAGATCGCTATCGAATCCCTCCCAGACAACTGCGTACATCATTAACTTGCTTGTGCTTCCACGCTGAGTCCCTTAGAAGCCTATTCTCTACTCAGTAGGCAGAGTGATTCTTTGTAAAATGTCAGATCACTGAACTTGGGAGTTCATCATTCAGAGAAATGGAAAGTATATCACTACTTTGGAAAAATGTAAGATTCACAATACCAAGAATTGTTGAAAATGTAAAGGGTTGGAGAGATAGCTCAGCAACATAAGCACTGGCCTGGTAAGCATAAGGTACTAAATTTAATCCCCAGTACAAAAAAAAAAAAAAAAAAAAAAAGCTGAGAATATATAGCATTAGTGATTCCTATCCTGCTTTGGAACTAAATTGGCACATCATTTTGAAATACACTTTGTTATATTCTAGTCAGATTTCCACTTTGCCTATGTCATAACCTAGCACTATTATTTCCATGTGTATTTCCTAGAATACATGTACATCTGTCATGGATATTATTGACATTGTTCATAGTATTCACTAAAATAAAAAGATACAAGTAATGAAATCATTAGTGAGGTATTGTGGAACAATGCAAAGAAATGTACTATGGTTTCACACAATAACATGAAGGATAGGAAAAAAAAACAACAAAGAAATTAAAGTCAAAGAAGCTATACGTCGGGTGTGTGGCACATACCCATAATCCTAGCACTCGGAAGAAGTGAGGCAGTAGGTTCACCATGAGTTCAAGGCCAGTCTGGCCTACAAAGTGAGTTCAAGGCTACCCTGAACTTCAGAGCAAAATCATGTTTCAATAAGACAATCAGAAAACAGATAAATGAAGCCATATATAAAGTTGTAATTATACGAACCATAAAAGTCTAATGATAGAAAAAATGAAATTACATGTTTTAAGTTGTGTATTTAGAAAGCAAAGCTAAGAAATGTGAACAAATAGCTATCACAAAGATCACAATTATCTCTGCACAAGGAATGATCTATAAAGATAAAGGACACAAAGGTTATATCCTTGATGAAAGTTATAGCTACATAGTTCTATTTGAATAATTCCCTGAAAATGTGCACATATTTTTCCAAATGCATTTTTCAGTGAATGTGCTATATTTCATAATTTAAAGTGTTACACAAGGAGAAGACAGTGCTTTCTGGATCCTGCAGCTTCAGGATCAGGCACAGTCACAGCTTCAGTTTGATTTGTGCTTATTTGGGGGGAGCTAGGGAGTTTCCTCCCCAAGCCCACAACCTGGGGACTATAGCTACTGGTACAAAGTCTTGGCTTTACTTGCATTTTGAGACCTGGCAAAAGTTCTAGCTCCTCCTACTTCCCACAGTTCCAGTAGTGTGATTTCTAACAGGCCTCACCCATGAAAATATGTTCATTCATTCTGGGGATACTAAGAAAGTCTTTTCAACCTACCACCTTGAGACTGTGGCTGCAGATGCCCAAAGCTCAGCATCACCTGTGCTGTCCTTTGGAATTGGGGAAGGTCTCAAGTGTGTCCCTTGGGGAGAAGTGTCAAGTGTGTCACAGTTCCAAACAGAGCTGTCAGGGACTCAGACCCCAGTACAACTTGTGATCATCTGGCAGAACTAGGAAGTCCTCTCCTTAGTCCTCAGCCTTCATACTGCAGTTACTTGTCCAAAAAGCCCTGGATAGGGCTGGGGAGATAGCTCGGTAGCATAAGTGCCTGCCTGGCAAGCGCAGAGTCCTGAGTTCAATCCCTGGTACCACAGAAAAAAAAAAAAAAAAAAAAAAACTGGAATCTTGCAAGCCTGTACGTAGGGACTAGGGGAGGATCCAACCTGCATCCTGCAGCTCCACGATCATGACTACCAATGCCATAAACCTTAGTCCCATCAGACCTTGTCTTATGTGATTCAGTGACATTCTTATCCATATTCTGCATTTCCAGGACTGCAGATGACAAAGCCACAAGCCCTGTTACTACCTGCACTTGACCAATAGGGTATAGGGAAGATCTCCATGTGGTACACCTCCAGGGGTGGGGATTCTAGTGCTATAAGCCCAAATGTTAACCGCAGGCCAGGGGGATCTAAGGAAGGTCTTCATGGCCTACAGACTTGGGATCATAGAGGCTGGTGATAAAAGCCAGCTCATTCTTTGGGAGCTAGAGAAGATTGTTCTTTGGGCTCCGTGGGTCTAGCAAAGTGGTTAATAGCACCACAAGCCCCAACACCACCCACAATCATCTCATGGGACCTGGGAAAACTCTTTGTGTTCCACAAGCTTGAGTCCATGGTTATGGGTGTCATAGGCCTCACTATCACTGTATTCATCCAGCAGAACTTGGAGAAGATCCCATCTCCACTGTAGCTCCAGAACTATGGCTGCTGGTGTAAGAGGCTGAGACACCTGAATTCATTTTTAGTGCCCCAAGGAAGATCTTAGAGCTTAGAGCCCGTGGCTATTGATGGCACAATCCTTTGTAGGACCTGTACTTGTTCCAATGGACCTGGGACAGTTCTTTCCACATCTTGCACCATCAAGAATGTGGCAGCTGCAACTATAAATCCTAGTTCCATCAGTGCTCCACTGTATGGAGTCTACAGACATGCAATTTTGGAAGGCTCTGTTTACTCAAAAGTTGTATATATTTAAGAACTGCTGCAGTCTAGCACCTAAAAACCTGGTTCCCCCCAAAAATAACAAGGTTCCTGAATCTTCAAAGACATATGGATTTCTAGATACGAAAGGCTCAAAAGACTCCAACTAGTCTAGCATATCCAAGACATTCATTGACACTGCTGACATCAATCAAAGCCAAAGAAATTATACAGGGGCTATACTTTTGGGCTTACCTATATCTGAAGCCAAAGGACCTACCTTACAGAACCCAATTATCTCTTCTACTTAAAAGTATCTTTTGCTACCAATAGCTACTCCGTAAAATTGGAAGAGACAACCATTATAGTACTTGTGCATACAATCGTTCTTAGGAAACTCAGTGAGATGCAAGAATACACTAATAGGGGCAGGGGAGATGGCTCAGTGGAATAAGTGCTTCCCTGGCAAGCACAAGGGCTTGAGTTCAATCCCCAGTTCTGCCAAAAAAAAAAAAAAATCAGTTCCAAGAATACACTAATAAACAATATAAAAAATGAGAATAACAATTCAGCATATATATTAGTAATTTACCAAAAAGACAGACCCACAAGAAAGAACTAAGCTGGGTACAGTGCTATTGTAATCTCAGCTACTTGGGAGGATGAGCCAGGAGGATTTCAAGTTTGAGGCCAGCCTAGACAGCTTACTTAGACCCTGTCTCAAATAAAATTTAAAAGGTTGAGGACATATTTCAGTGACAGAGCATTTGCTTGGCATATCTGAGGTTCTGTGCTCAATTCCCAAGACTGAAAAAAAAAAATCATGAATCCTGAAGCTGTAGGTTTGAGCCCCCAACCCCCCACCCCAAAGAGCACTTCAATAACAGACTGAACAGAAGAATGAACTTGAACCCAGTCACACACACACACACACACACACACACACACACACACACACACAAGTGAGAAGAAAAGAATGGAGCAAGAAGAAGAAGGGAAAGGAAGAGAAGGGAAGGGGGAAAGAAAAGAAAAATAAAAAGGCATGAGATAAGAGAGAGGGGAGAAGAAGGAAAATGAATAAGAAAAGCCTATGAGATTTATAAGCTATGGTTAAATGACTTATGAAAATTACAAAATAAAAGGGTAAAAGGAGAGGGCAAGGAGAAAACCTGGGAAACACGACAGGGGCAAAGCCATACATTTATACACACAAGATGGGTAAGGCAGTGATCCTGAGAAACATCAGCAGGTTTTTGAAACTAGCAGTTAATTGACAGGATTCTCACCCTGGCTAAATATACATGCTGATACCTGTGAACCAAGCAACTGCACTGAAGATAGCAATGTGTAATAGAAGAGTCACGCTTGGAATGCCTGTCATTTTGGTCTTCTAAATACGTACTTCTTGTCATGACACACCAATTATTACCGTACTGTCTCTCAAGTAAAAGTTTTTTTTTTTTTTCTTTTTAAATTAAGGGTAATAAATGGAAAAAAAGACACAAGGGAAAAAATATGTCACAGGACTGTCCTGCTACAACACTGTTAGATTTCTAAATTCCTTTTTTTTTCTGGTACATTTTATTATTATTTTTAAAGAATACAAAATAGTGATAGAAGAAAACAACATTATACATGATATAAGATTTCACTAAACAAAGTAATAGGAATCCAACAATGGTTGCTGTATTGCATGATGCTGTGTGCAAATTAGTTTTTCAGGTTACCAGATATAAATATATAAGTTTTGTTAAAAAAAAATAACTAAGAAGTTATAAGAAATTCAAGAGAGGGGGCCAGGGAGATGGCTCAGTGGAATAAGTACTTCCTTGGCAAGTGCAAGGGCCTAAGTTCAATACCCGGTTCCACCAAAAAACAAAAACAACAACAACAACAACAACAACAAAAAAGAAATTCAAGAGAGGAAAAAAATCAGAGTAAAACAAAAATTGTAAACATTAACTGCTCCTTTCTTTTTTTTATATTCATATAATTAGAATTCTCAAAGGAGAAAGGAGTAGGCAATAAATATTTAAAGATTTAAAATTTTTGAATTTAGTTCAACTTATAATACCACATTTCCAAGAAAAATGAACCTTTTGCATAAGAAATTTAAATAAAATCATACCAAGATACACAAAAATGAAATTGTCCAAAACTTATTATAAAGAAAAAATGATTAAAGCATATATATAAAAAATATTAGCTATGAAAGAACAAAATTAAATAGCATCTTATTCCACATTAGAAAGAAAAAAAAAGGACCAATTGTGTAAGAAACTAGACTAATAGACTGAAAGAAAAAGAAAGATCTATCCTCTTTGAATTTTATACTTAGCAAACATACCTTTGAAAACTAAAAGTAAAATATTTTCTAGTTATACAAACTTGAAATATTTTAACTCTAAATTCCTGTGTAAAATATATAAGTATTTATTCCTTTTTTTTTTTTTTGGTGGGACTGGGGATTGAACTCAGGCCCTTGTGTTTGTCAGGGAAGCGCTTATTCCCCTAAGCCGTCTCTCCAGCCCTATTTTTTTTTAATTATTTTTTTTCTTCATATTCTGTAGGGACTTTTTAGCATATCAATATTTGATGGAAAACACCTGTGCCATGTTATGCCTAAGATGATTGATACTTAGACAGATAATTAGGGTAAACTGAAATGCATATGTTGCAGGATAATAATTAGCTTCTCTTCTGGAGAGTTAACAACCTAAGTTTGCAGATCAAAAATTAGAGAAAAGGAAGGGCTTCAAGGTCAGCCAACATTTTGGCCTTAGCTTTTCAAGGTCAGTAAAGACTCAGGACATAGGAGAACCTGTACTGTAACATCATGTAACTTAGTTGTGTCCCGAATTTTCTGATCAAGGAGATTATGGGGTCATGGAGGAAAGTGATCGTGATGTAGAATGTGCCTAAGGAGAGTCACATGGAGAGAAAACATTCTCTCAGGCTTTCACAGAGAGCAAATTGGTCAAGCAATGGCTGTGACTCATCCACAAGGCTGACACTGGCAAAGATCTACAAAGTGTGGTACAGGGTTACAGGATAAATCTTGAGGCTATGTGACTGACCTTATCAGATACAAAAGTTACATTTCTTGTTATATAGGTCTTGCTTTATCTTGGTCTTAACCATCCAGCAGAAAAGTATAAAAATGTGGTATATAAAGTAAAGCCATATTAATATGCTGAGCTGTGAAAGGCTCAAGTCAACAACTTCTGCAGATAACCCCCTACTATTGTGAACTGCTGGAATGTGTTGGATTGTTTGGCTGAATTCACGTACCTATAGTATTTAGATGCCAATGGAATGCCCATCTCTGACAGGACTTAAAAAAGAGGATACAGAGGAGGGACCATTTTGTGTTTGTATAGACAGAATAGTTAGGATAGATATACAGCTACTTTCGCTTAATTCAATGAGTAGAAAGATTTGTACTAATAGAGTTTGGACAGAATATTCTGTCTGCTTCTTGTACAAGAAGCACTAAGAAGATAACAATGTACAATGTATTAATTATTGAAATTGTCCTATTAATCAGTTTTGATACTGTCTCATTGCTATTTCTTAATAAAAAATAATTGAGTTATTCTACTCTCTCAGAATCCCTCCAATATAATTAGAACATTTACTTGAAATTCATTTTAAACCATTAATTAATATACAATGTCAGCATCTGTTAATGTTGATATAAACACAGGAAGCATTTTATTTTGTAACAAAATTATCAAAAATGAAAAAAAAAAAGGTGATTCTGACAATTTTTGTCCTCTTGGCAATCTGCATTCACTATCTTCCCTGGTGTTATTGTTATATTTGAGATGCATCAACTGAGTTTGCTTCCTTCACAAACTGTGTCTTCCCTTTGAAAATAAGCTCTGTTCCCATCATAGGAGGAGTCTCAGTTTTCAAGGATGGGTCATCTTCATGTACGAAAGGTTAACTAAGGGACTTCTCTTCCACAGTACAGGATACAGTTTTCTCTTCTGCACAAGAAAAAACTGAATGACAAACAGTCTTTTTGACCTTTCAAGATCATTTATCCAGTCCAACTATCCTCTTTTCTGACAATGCTTATGTCTGCAATGGGTTGTGCCCCATTGAAACTGCCAGTATAAACACTGGTCAAGAAGATCTTTTCCATCGACTTCCTACTGTCCACGTTGTCATATGGTCAGATTATGTTCCATATTCTATTGGTCATATACTGTTGGGAGTGGCTGAAGCTGGTAATGAATCAGGTGTGGAAAAAAAAAAAAAACCCTAGCTCTTCCACCCTAGGAGCTCCTCAAATCATGGAGATGAGCTGTTGCAGCTTGTTAGATGATTGCTGGGTACAAAGGCTACAATTAATATCAATCTCGTGAGGGCTGATATTTTAAATACCCTATAGTTTTGAGACATGTGTTTCCTCTGCTTAGGAGAGAAAGGATCAAGCTCACGACCTTACCAGGTTGTGGTTACCAGGGAGGCGCTTATGATGCTAAGCTACATCCCTGATAAGGGATCTCTTGTTAATAGTCAAATAACAAAATCTGATTAGTCTATTTATAATTATAAATTTCTAAAAATTGTAATAACATTCGTGTACTTCAATTTGGTCAAGAATGTATTTCAGTGAAGCTTGATTTTCTAAAGTTTTTTTTTTTTGTCTTTTTGAGACGTTCTCACTATGCAGTTCAGGTTGGCCTTAAGCTCATTCTATAGCTCAGGCTGGTCTCGAACTCACAGCAATCCTCCTGCCTCAGCCTCCTGAGTGCTGGGATTACAGGCATGCGCCACCACACCCAGCCCTTGATTTTCTAAAGATATTTGTATGTTCTATGTATTTGTTTATGTCTTTACGTATCATTCTGTAAACACCTGTTCCTCTTTTGTTTGAGCTCAAAATTTTTTCTTTCTTGATCATTTGTTCATGATACAGTTTGGGATACAGACTTAAAATCATGCTTCTTCCTAACTTATTAGATGTTTTAAGTGATATCAAATTGGTTTACTTGCAGTTAACATCAGTTTAAGATACTTAAAAAATGATACTTAGGGTAGGGTGAAATTATTGGAGAGGACTCCAATTGGAGAGTAGAGAGGTGAAAAACCTTTGTTTATTAATAATGAGTTGCCTATAATCTTGATATATTCATGGGAGACAGCCTCAAAATCATTTGGTCATTGCTAAAAGATGAAGTTTTTCATAAAAAAATTGGTATAAGGTTTTCTCATAAAAGATGGTCTTACTAGGAGACTAACAAGAAATAACAGCTTTCAACATGTATATGGTAATTTATTAGTTTTCTTTCATTATTATTAATCTCATAGTGTATGATATGTATTGATGATTTCATGTGTACACGTCTTACAGAATGTAAAACAAAGATTTCTTATTGGGATGAGACTTTCTCTCAGGTTCAGAATTCTACCTCTCACAAGAACTTGTGAAGTATATTCCATTTAAAGAGACTAATTAGGTACTAGTTTCTTATGTATTACAGAGATGTTTGGTTAATAGCATTATACCCAAATGAAAATTTAAGTAATTACAAAGTGTCATCAGGAT
>PVKA01053887.1:0-11023 GCA_004027165.1 Ctenomys sociabilis | reverse complement strand
GCGCACCTGTAATCCCAGTCCTAGGGAGGCAGGAAGCAAGAGGATCACTGTGAATGTGGTCTGCATAGTGAGACCCTGTCAAAAAAAAAAAAAGTTTATTTTATGTATGTATTTATTTATTTATTTATTGTCTTTTTGGGGGAACCAGGGATTAACTCAGGTTCTTGCGTTTGCCAGGGAAGCACTTATTCTACTGAGCCATCTCCCTGGCCCTTATGTATTTATTTACGTATTTTCACCCTTCAAGAGCTGGAATTACAGGCATGCACCACCATGCCCAGTCTCAGTTGCCTTCTCAGCGTGCCTGGGAGTGGAGCAGGCATAGTGCGCCAGGGATCAAACCCCTGTCTCTGTGCTTTAATCCTAAACTATCTGGCAAGCCAAAAATTTTTTTAAATGTTCATATTTTTATCACCCCCTATATACTAACTTATTTATTTATTATTTTTGGAGACAGGGTCTTACTATGTATCCCAGGCTGGCCTTGAGGACATAGCTCCTCCTGCTTCAGCTTCCCACTGGTATTACAAATGTGTGCCACCATGCCTGGCTGCCTATAGTAATTTCATCTGGATACATATAGATACTGTGTCATGATATACCTATATCTGTATATATGAGAAAAAATTGCCAAGTCAGTAAATCCTAAATATGTATAAATATAAAAATGTTTCTGTTGAGGAGCTAGAATTAGGAAATAGTTTTTTTTTTTTTTTTTTTTTTTGGCAGAACCAGGGATTGAACTCCGGCCCTTGCACTTGCCAGGGGAGTGTTTATTCCACTGAGCCATCTCCCGGTCCCAGGAAATAGTTTTAAAATATACAACTGAATTACTGTTTCTAGCAATAGTTAAAACCAATCACAGGGGAGGGGTGGAGTATATATTTAATTACATCCTTAGAAATTGAAGAAACCAACAAACCAAGTGCAAGGTTGAGCAGCTCTTTGGTGTACAAAAACACTGTGATTCTTATGTATGCATGACAGCAGTACCAAGTGGCCAATATCCTGCTGCAAGTCGCAGTATGGTAATGGGTCTGTGGCAGTGGTCTGTTTTGGTTTGGGGTGATGCACTTAGAAGTTTCATCCCTGTGTCCTTGGTAGCTCACTGGTGTATATATAACCACCACTGTACCCTTTTTAAAGATTTATAATTTGAAGCATAGAATTTTTGACATCTAGAAATTTAACTTTCACCTTTTTTTTGGATACAGGGTCTCACTATGTATTTCACCCTCATAGTATTGTGAATAGTAGTAATCCTCCTGTGTCAGCCTCCCTAGCTCTGAGATTGCAGGCATGTGCTACCACGCCCAGTTTCAGTGTTTGGCAAGGCACCCCTCCAGGATCTAGGGCCAGCACAGCATGTGGTACCAGGGATCTAAATTGGGACCTTGCACTTGCCAGGCAGGCGCTTAGACTGCTGAGGTATCTTCCCCAGCCCTAACTTACAAATTTTCATGGTAACTGAATTATACTTAAACTGAGCCTTAGATATTTGTAAAAATATTTATAGTTCTATTCTCTTTTAAGAAAGTTGGTAATAGAGCTTGTTGAGTCACACATATGGCAAAATCTTAATGGATTCACATTCTTTTTTTTTAATGTATCTAGTACCAGGTCTACAGGGTCTCACTACACAGTTCAGACTCATAGTGATCCTCCTGTTTTCAGCCTCCCAGGCACTGGGATTACCGATATGCCACCATGCCCAGGCTCAATCTCCTGTCAGCACACCGCAGGGTAGGGCCAGCATGGCAAGCACATTCTTTACTAAAATGGAGATGACACTAGTAAAATTTGTTTCTATCCCAGTTTTGTTTTGTTCTGAGTTAGGGCATGTGAAGCTCAGGCCAGACACCGAACTGATTTTCCTACCTCGGCCTCCCAAGTGTTGGGAATACAGATGTACACCACTATTCCTTGACATCTAGATTAGTTTACAAAGTATGTTTGTCTGTCAGGCATGGTGAAGTTCTTTTCGAAAAGGGGATATTTTTGTATTCTGTAGGTCAGCTTTGGACATGACAATGTCTACTGCTCTGGGCCACACTGCCACCTGGGGGCTAAAAAGAAAGGCAGTGATAGTGTCACAACCACAGCCAGAAAAAATTAGGCACTGGCCTTCATACTTTTCAAATAACAAGACAGCATTATTTTTTAATGTCACCAGAATCTTGTTTGCTTACTTATTAATGTCAAATTATATAGTATTTAATATGCAAAATTAATATGTACATTCATATTTCTTGGTCTTTTTCCCCCCCTTAGTTTTTACAATATTACTAATTATCTTAAAATAAAGGTTATATACATTACTTTAGTCTTTTTATATATAAGTTGTTATTTAGTGTTTATTAAAAGCATATTGGTGTTGGTGGGTAAAAGTGATCAGTTAATAAATGTTATTTTCCCAGTTTTTTAATTTTTTTTTTTTTTTTTTTTTTTATTTTAGGGAAGGGTCTACGGGTGTTAATGATCTCACTACTAGATTGGACTGCTAGCGATCTGCCTTTTTACAGCCTCTCTAGAGCTGGGATTATAGGGGTGCACCACCACATCCAGTCTCAGTCACCATCTCAGCACACCCCAGGAGTGGGGTCAGCGTGGCAGGCCCCAGGATCAAATGCTTTAATCTGCTGAGCTATTTGGTGGGCCTTGTTTTCCCAGTTTAAATGCTTTAAAAATACATAAAGATTTTTTTTATCACTTGCATGTGTGCATGTTTTAAGGGTACTGCTAGAAATTGAATCTAAGGTCTTTGTACTAAGCTACAAGTCCAAGTGGCTCAAATTTGTAATCCTTTTTTTTTTTGGTGGAACCGGGGTTTGAATTCATGCCCTTGCACTTGCCAGGGAAGCACTCATTCCACTGAGCCATCTCCCTGGCTTTCTGTAATCCTCTTGCCTTACCCTCCAGAATTGCTGGGATTACAGGCCTGTCCCACTGTACTTGGCTGGATACATGTGTCTGCTTTAGCTTTTTGTGTTTTCAGTTTACTGGTTTTTGTGGCATTGGCTTATTGAACCAGGGCCCCACAAATGCTAGGCAAGGGTGTACCTCTGAGCCACATTCCTACCATTATTTTAATTGTTTTTATGGGAGATGGGTTGTGCTTGGATAATCTAACAAAATATATAAATGAAGAATAGCATGATTTCTCTTAATGAGATATGTAGAATAGTAAGACTCATGGAGATTAAAAAATGGATAGGTGGGGCTGGGGAGATGGCTCAGTAAAATAAGCGCTTCCCTGGAAGCGCAAGGGCCTGAGTTCAATCCCCGGTTCCGCAAAAAAAAAAAAATGGAAAGGTATTGGGTTAATAATATCACTTAGTTATTGGACCGTAGTCAGTTCCAAAATCTCCCAAACAAATGAGTGTACAAGGAAGGCTAAATAAAAGAGGCGAATGGAATGATGTTAAGGCTCCAAGAAGATCAAAGCCTTTTCATAGCATTGGAGACTCTCTCAGAGCTGAGACCAAGATTTTTTTCTCTCTGGGGCCGGGGAGATGGCTTAGTAGAATAGGTGTTTCCTTAGCAAGTGCAAGGGCCTGAGTTCAGTCCCTGATTCTGCAAATAAAAGAAAAAAAATTCTCTGGATGGCCTATATTTATTTAGCTATCAGAAGGGAGGGTAAGCCGGGTGTGATGGTGCATGCCTGTAATCCCAGCAATCCGGAGGTTGAGGCAGGAGGATTGTTGTGAGTTCGAGACCAGCCTGAGCTACAAAGTCAGCTTAAGGCCAGCCTGAACAGCATAGTGAGACCCTGTCTCAAAAAGACAAAAAAAAAAAAAAAAAAAAAAAAAAAAAAAAAAAAAAAAAAAAAAGAATGGTGGGTAGTACCCTAGAAGGGCTGAACCACTCTAGGACTCCTCCAAGTAAGCTATTAAGTTAATCCTCCTAGGGGTGAGATGCCTGAGGCTGCAGTCTTTTTCTAGTTATGGTTGGATCCAGGTGTCCTTGGTTGTGACCCTGTCTTACCTTTGAGGATTTCTGGCTTCATCCACCATCACAGGCCTCAGTAGGGATCAGCGACTTAGAGGATCACTTACTATGAGGCCACTGCTCCTCTCTGGGCAAGGAGCCCAGGCCTTCAGATTCACAAGTAAACATGAAAGCCAAGTGGTTAATTTAAGTCCTTCTCAGAGCTGCTTCACAGTGTTCTCCATCAGAACGTGGTTACCAGGGCAAGGAATGAAGGTGTCATGCCTACTTATTGGATATAGGGATAGAGTTTCAGATAAAAAAAAGTTCAGGGAATGTCTAAGAATGATAGTTTCAGAACAGAGTAAATGTACTTAATGCTAATTAATTGTGCACCATAGATGGTTGAAATATTATGCATATTTTACCATGATTAAAAGTATGGTAGTACTATTAATATAGAATATAATTTAATTTAATTTTCTTTTTTCTTTTCTTTTTTTGGTTTTTTGAGACTAAGTCTCATTTCATAGTCCTAGTGGGCCTTGATCTTACTACATAGCCCAGGCTAGCCTTGGAACTCATGGAAATCTTCTTGCCTTAGCCTACTCAGTGCTGGCATCAGAGTTGTACACTACCATACCCAGGAAATTTAATTTTCAAAAGCACCTTTTATGTGCTAGAGGTTTCACATGTGCAAAGGTGCGATCTTATCAGATATACATTTATTACTGGTTTTATATCTAAAGAAACTGAAATTCCAAGGGGTTCATTCATAGCAAATTTGTTAACAGCCTTCTGTTTGCTCTGCTCTCAGGATGTTATGTCTAAAGTATTGGATTTATAGACTTATAGTTTTTATGGCTGAGTTTTGGATCCTTTTGCTTACCTCCTTCTGTTCTGCAACCCTGCCTTCCCTGAGAATATCACCACTTCATGTTACAGTGGAGTACAGACATGGCATTTTGTTAGATTGACAAGTGATTTCTCAATGCTAGAACCAGCTCCCACCCCCTTGGTGTAGTGCTAGGTATTGAAGTTATAATTTTTGTGCTGAGCTTCTTCCCTATCCCTTTTTAAAAAATATTTTATTTGACACAGGGTCTTCCTAAGTCACGCAGTTGCCCAGTTTGGACTCTAACTTGTGATCTTCCTGCCTCAGCCTCTAAAGTGCTGGGATTACCGCTGTGTGCCACTTTGACAGGCTCAGAAAAAATTTTAAATCATATTTTTATGATTTGAACACCCTGAAATAATCCCAGGATCTGTGGGCTTCATTTTCTTTTTTTTTTTTTTTTGTGGTACCGGGGGTTGAACTCAGGACCCTGTGCTTGCCAGGCAAAGCACTTATTCTACTGAGCTATCTTACCAGCCCCACTCTGTGGGCTTTAAACGGGTTGTCTAAAATTTGAAGAGATTGTGTAAGATGAAAATGAGTTATATACCATGTGATCATCTACTTTCTAGTATGGTTTATTTGATTGATTGATTGATTTGGTCTTTTTGAGAAGACTCACTAATTCATGCTGCCTTGAACTCACTGTGTAGTCTAGGCTGACCTCAAACTCTCAGCGTTCCTCCTGCCTCAGCTACCGGAATGCTGGGATTGTAGATATTTATAGTCTTATCCAACCTGTAAAGTAATATGTTTTAAAATTAGTTTCCATTCAGATATGAAGTTAATGTTTATAGATACAATGCTTTGAGTCTCTAGAATCTCCAAGAGATGAATTTTGTTCTTATATCTATTGATGTTTTAAATTACATTCCTGGGCAGGCAAGAGAATTCAGAGGTCTAAGCACCTGCCTGGCAAGAGCAAGGACCTGCTCATGCTGGCCCCATGACCACTGAAACAGAGCATGGTGGCATATAACTGTAATCCCAGCACTGGGGAGGCTGAGACAGGAGGATCACCATGAGTCTGAGCCATATGACGAGACCCTGTACCAGACAAAAAATATATATAAAAGATTAAAAAAAATTTAAATCACATTTCTTTATTTCTATATACTTTCCCTATCTTTAGACCAATCTTTCCTTAATGAAGGAAAACTAAAATGTTTCCTCTGTCTCTCTCTCTTGGTGCTAGGAATCAAACTCAGGACCTCGATAGCTTGCCAGACAGGCACTGTGTTGAGCCAAATCCTTGGCTAAAAATGTTTTTTCTTTATGGTAAATAATTAAATGGCAGATTATCGGTATAATAATAATTTCAAAAGTCTCATCATAGAACAACTGATTCTATTAAGGTATGGCCAAAAGAAAACATAGATTAAAAAAAGTTATATGGGCATTAATTTCTTATTTGTGGCAACCTGATTTTTTATTAACCCTTTCAAATATCCTTCAGGAATACAATATTTGATATACGATGAAAAAACCAAATCAATGTTGTTTTTCAAGCTTGCTTTTCTTTCTTTTTTTTTTTTGGTGAAACTGGGGATTGAACTAAGGCCGTTATGAACTTGCAAGGGAAGTGCTTATTCCACTGAACTTGCTTTTCTTCTTTAAAAACATTCTTTATTGGTATAGGTCTCACTGCACAGCTCAGACTCACAGTGAGCCTCCTGTCTCAGCTTCCCAAGTGCTGGGAGTATAGATGTACCTATACACCCGATTTCAGGTCAGCACAGCACACCCAGAGTTTCAGGACCAGCAGGGCATGCAGTACCAGGGACTGAACCTGGGACCTTGCACTTGCCAGACAGGCACTTAGACTGCTGAGCTATCTCCCCAGCCCTGAGCTTACTTTTCTTGAACTCTATTACTAAATAATCTTCACTAGCTATGAACATAATTCCTGAGCAGATATGTAATTACTAAGTCACTTGATTTTTCTCTGTGTAGGAAAAATGGCTAATATTTTACAAAATACTTTTATTTTTAAATAAAGTTATAATATCTGATTACAGAAAAACAATTTACATATTTACTTAACATCTTCCTCTATGAAACACTGGAAAGCTTCTATTGAAGGGGAGCTGCTTGTTATTGACATAGTAATAATTTGATTGTTTGCACATTTTGTAAAATATTAAAATGTTCCAAGTTACCATATTCTTTAAATAATTCAGGGTAAGATTTTATCTCTAAAGTGTTGGCCTATGAGTAGGAGGGAAATTATACATTCCTGTTATATAAAACTGACTCATATGAGTGGGTGAAAGATCCCAAGAATACCATGACACCCACACTAGAAAAAGCCAGTATGTGCCATTGCTCTTTAAACCATTTCCAGCAAGCTGCTTAATGGAACTGTGTTCATTAAAGAAATTTCTGTAAGTTCTTTCATTGTCTTTGTGAATATCTTCCTGTTTAAATAAAAGTGAAACAACATTTTATAATTGTTTAAGAAATCATTGCTCATAAGGTAAAAGGCTCAATTTATTCTCTATGGTTCAGTTTTAACTAAAATCAAGAAACTAAACATGTACATTTATAATATTTTAAAATATTAAATCAGATATAAGTACAATACATAGTATGGTTCTCATCTGAGATTCATCTGTCACCTTAGTTTGAAGGTTAATTTTTTGTTGTTCTGAGTCAGGTTTTACTATATGTTATAAGCTGGCCTTGAACTCACTTCAATCCTCCTGTTTCAGCCACCTAAGAGCCAGCAGTAAAGGCACGTACCATCCTTCTGGCAACAGTTCAATTGTAAAATTCTTTTGTATGATAACAGTAAATATTCTCAGTTGTATTTTTTATGTCCAAAATGTTGTTCTTGTTTGCTCTTATAAATCATATTTTGTTTGTATGGAAAATTCATTATTAGTGTTTGGTTTTTAAAGCATGCTTCCTAGGTTTTTCATATTCTGGTAACCTGGCCAGACCTTCAAGGACATGTCCTCAAGCTCTGCTTACCCTCATTAGGCCCCACTCCCTAACATTTCCCCACATCTCCATAGTACCCTCAGTTAGGGGCCATACCTTCAACACCTGGTTTTGGGAGACATTTTAGATCTAAGCCATAACAATGTATAAATGCTAATAACAATTATTCAGCAGTGTATAAGAAGGTCCAGATGAAATAAAAGGTTAATCAATATTGAATATTGCTGAGAATGTAAGAGGGGACCAGAGCACTGAGTTTGTGAGAAGGGATACTACCTCTGGGCAAAGGAGAGGAGCATGGTATAGATACAAAACCAAGACTGGTATTGGGATTAGGGCTGATTAATTTATCTAGTATATCACTCTATCAGACTGCTTTATTTGGGCCCATTGTCCTTTAAATAATCTTTGATATATACTATAGTAGTGTCCCCTTACCTGGAGCTTTGCCTTCCACAAGTTCAACTATGATCTGTCTAAAAATATTAAGTGGAAAAATCTGGAAATAAACAATCTATAAGTTTTAAATTGTATATCCCCTTCTGAAGTAGTGTAATGAAATCTTTGTGTTTTGCTTTTTGTGATAGTAGAGATTGAATCTAGGATCTTCATACTGAGCTATATCCTCACATCTTTGGTTTTTATTTTATTTTTTTAATTTTGTACTTATTATTATTATTTTTAAAGAATATAAAATAGTGATAGAAGAAAACAGCATTATACATAATACAGGGTTTCACTAAATGAAGTAATAGGAATCCAACAGTGGTTACTGTATTACATGATGCTATGTGCAAATTAGTTTTTCAGATTACCAGCTATAAATATACAAGTTTTGTTTAAAAAAAATAACTAAGAAGTTATAAGAAATTCAAGAGAGGAAAAAAACCAGAGTAAAAATGAAACTTTTAAGAATTAACTGCTCCTTTTTTTATATTCATATAATAAGAATTCTCAAAGTAGAAAGTAGGCAATAAATATTTAAAGATTTAAAATTTCTGAATTTAGTTCAACTTATAATACCACATTTCCAGGGAAAAGGGCCGGGGAGGTGGCTCAGTGGAATAAGTGCTTCCCTGGCAAGCACAAGGGCCTGGGTTCAATCCCTGGTTCCACAAAACAAAACAAAAAACAAAAAAGAAAGACGTATATAACATTTCCAGGGAAAAAATGAACCTTTTGCACAAGAAATTCAAATAAAATCATACCAAGATACACTAAAATGAAATTGTCCAAAACTTATTGTAAAGAAAAAAATGATTAATGCATATACATAAAGAATATTAGCTATAGAAGAACAAAATTAAATAGCATCTTACTCTACATTAGAAAGAAAGAAAAGGACCAAGTGTGTAAGAAACTAGACGAATTAAAGGACTGAAAGAAAAAAAAAAAGATCTATCCTTTTTGATTTTTTTTTTTTTTTTTCTCTTTTTGAGACAGGGTCTCACTATGCAGTTCAGGCTGGCCTTAAGCTGACTTTGTAGCTCAGGCTGGTCTCAAACTCACAACAATCCTCCTGCCTCAGCCTCCTCATTGCAGGGATTACAGGCATGTGCCACCATGCCCAGCTAACAGTATCAATCTTGCATCAGGTTATACACGTATTTTTTTTTTCATATGTGTGTGGGTATATGTGTATAAAGGACACGGAAGAAGTAATATGAAGTCAACAGAAAATGGAAATATACTTTTCAAATTTTTTAGTACTAGGAGAAGATATCATACGGTGTCTTTTAGATAAATTGTAATTTAAAGATATAGTATAAATCTTAAGACAAAAGTTAAGATTAAGCAATATTCAGAAAATTAAATACTAATTAATTAAAAATTAAATGTTTCAAAACAATTGAACTAAGAAAAAGTTTTCATGATAGTAAAGAAGTACTAAGAATAAATCAAACTGGAATGACAAATAAATGACCATCACTTCTGACAGTTTGGGGATAAGATATCGCACAGTTCTAGTGTGTTGTGGATATGGATAATGATCATGACACTTAATGATGGCCAGATGTCACTTGTGGGACCGAGCTACAGCTATTTCTTTGAAAACTACCCAGTAGACTCATATGGAATCATTACCATATGGTCTTGGGTGCAAGAAAAGTCAATTTGTACAGTGTGCTGATGGAAATATTTTGCTGCTGTACACAAAAGAATAACTGAAAGACTAGTATTGTATACCTTTTATTCTTCTGTGTTTACTTGTTTGCCCTATTTGGTGGGTTCTTTCCATGCACATTCATGAGGTTGTGATCATTTTGCTCCCTCTCTAGAACATCATTTAGTAGTCTGTGTAGGCTTGGCTTTGTCATTATGAAATTATTTAGTTGTTCTTTGTTGTGAAAATAATTTACTTCTCCATTATGCTTGAAAGAGAGTTTTGCAGGGTATATCAATCTGGGTTGGAATTTGTTTTCTTGCAAGACTTGAAGTACTTTGCTCCATGCTGTTCTAGCCTTGATGGTTTGTGAAGAGAAATCTGCCATTATTCTGATAGGTTTTCCTTTATTTTTATTTTATTTTATTGAAGAACAAATAGCAGTGAGACCGTTTCAAATGAAATTAGTAGCACAAATTCAATAATTAATGCATTGCATTTTGTTTTCATAGTGGTTTTTTGTTGTACAAGGTGCATACATGATACTCTTTTATAAACACTATTAGAGCAGATGCCTCTAATCAATGAATTAAGAGAATGTAGCTGTATACCTGTCTTTTTTTTTTTAAGTTGAATTATAGTACAGTTTCAATAATTAGTACTTTTTACATGGTTATCTTCCTTGTGGTTATCCATTGTAGAAGAAGCAGACAGGATATCCTGTCCAACAACTATTAGTGCAAATCTTTCTTCTCATAGAATTATGCAAAAGTACTGCATATTTATTCTAACTATACTGTTTACACAAACACAGCATGGTTCTTCCTTTAGGACCCCTCGTTTTTTTTTGTTTAGTCCTGTCAAAGATGGGCATTCTATTGTCATTCAATTATTATAGATGCTTGAATTCAGTGAAACAATCCAACACAGTCCAGTAGTCCACAATAATAGTGGGTTATCTGAAGAAGTTGTTGACTACAGCCATTTACAGCTCAGCTTATTATTATGGCCTTGTTTTATATACGTCATTTTTATAATTTTATGCTAGATGGTTAAGACCGAGATAAAGCAAGACGTATATGACAAAAAATATAACTTTTGTGTCTTATGAGTTCAGTCAAGTCCTCTCATGGTTTATCCTGAAACCCTGTACC
>PVKA01053886.1:0-10989 GCA_004027165.1 Ctenomys sociabilis | reverse complement strand
CAGACAGTTTTAAGACACCTTAACAAGACAGATTCGATAAATTAATACATTGCAAACTGTTTTCATACTGTTTTGGTATCGTACAAGGTGCATGCATGATATTATACTTACAGACATTATTATAGCAGATGTCTCTTATCAGTAAATTAAGAGTGTAGCTGTTTACTTATCTTATTTTTTTATACCTGAATTATATCAAAAATTCAATAATTATTTTCCTAGTGGATGACCATAGTACTAGATAGAAGCCGACATAATATCCTGTCCAACCACCATTAGTGCAAATCTTGCCTCTCATAGGATTATGTAGAAGCATGGCATTATCTATCCCTATTCTACTGTCTATACACACACACATCATGATTTTTTCTTTCTATACCCCTTCCTTTGTGTACACCGGTCAAAGCTGGGCACTCCATTGTCATTCAACTAACTTAGGTGCTTGAACTCGGCAACACAATCCAACACAGTCCAGCATTCCACAACAATAGTGAGTTATTCAAAGAAGTTGTCGACCATAGCCATTTACAGTTCAGCTTAATATTATGGCCCCACGATGTATACTTCATTTTTATACTTTTCTGATGGATGGTTAAGACCTAGATAGAGCAAGACTTATATACCAACACATGTACTTTATATTTCTTATATGGTCAGTAAAGTCCCCTCAGGGTTTATCTTGTAGTCCCGTACATTATTCTGTAGTTCCTTTGTCTGTGTCATCCATGTGGATGAGTCACGGCCAATGCTTGACCAGTTTGCTCTCTGTGAGAGCCTGAGAGAAAGTTTTCTCTCCATGTGACTCTCCCCAGGTCTTTGTGCTTTGTTGATGCAGAAAAATGGTGACTTCAAGTACTTGTTCCCTTAGAGGTTACAGAAACCCCAACTCAATGGGAGAAAGGCCCCTAGAGACAGGACTGTCACTATGGTAATTAAAGAATTGTCCTCTCTCTCATCTGTACAGGAGGGCTGGCCCTACCACTTTGAAAGACTAAGTGCTAAAATGGGATCACTGTACGTGGTGAACTTTCACTATCCTAAAAATGGGGGTTCAGCTTAAAAATGGTTTTAAGTTTCTGCTTATGTGTAAGCGGCCATGGCATTCCTTGGTGGCTGTGTCTGTGGCCCAGTATATACCTTCCTGGAGACCCTGCTGGCTGCGGGTTTTGTTTTGCTGGTCTGCTGCTCACACTGATTCTGAGCGCTGCTTTCATCTGTGAGTCTGGCTTTTCTTCACCCACTCTTTTCTTCATGCAGATAATTTGCTCTGCTTCGCTTCTCCCAAGATTTCCTCATCAAGCCTGATGCCCACCTCAGAGCGCTGTCCTGATCTGAAGCAAGTTTCTCCATTGAGTTCCCACCATAGGGCCAGCACATCCTGTGCTTTCCATGGGCACTGCTTGTTTGCAGGGCAAAATGAGCACCACTAAACCTGGTCCTGTTTGCTGTTCCTTTTCCCTCTCATTTACTGACATTTTCAATTCAACATTATCAATCTGAATTCTGCAGTATGAAAAAATATAGGAGATTCAGGTGTGAACTGGTGCAGTGCTGATGATAAAAAGATCTTAGTAAATGAATGATGCTTATTTTTAACCTAGAGCAACCATTAATAAACCATAAATCCTGATATTAATAAGAGCCTAACAAAATAAAATAGAACACTGAAAGTATTTCATTAACCCAAAATTAGTCAGGGAAAGAGCAACAGAGATTCAAAAATTAGAAAAGGCCCATGGAGAACATATAGCATGATGGTAGAAACAAACCCAGCCTTAGTAGTTACTTCAACTGTGTGAACTAAAACAGAGACAAAAATATAGGAGCCCACATTTTGCTCTCCACAAAAAGTAAAAAAGGCAGAAGCAAAACAAAAACCAAAATCCTTCAAAAGTAAAAAAAAAAAAAAATAGTTTGAATGTATTACACTAAAAAACATAGATCATATTCAATTCATTTATCTAGTTGCTGTGGTTATAACAGTGTCAAAATAGCCCTCAAGGCAAAGGGAAATTCAACTCCCCCCAAACCACTTCTGTAATAATAAAAAGTACAAATTATCAAAGAGAAGTAAAAATTGTTAAATGGTATACACCTAGTAAGAGACAAAAATGTCTGACCATGATTAAATATCACTAGAAATGATAGGGCCAGGGAGATGGCTCAGTGGAATAAGTGCTTCCCTGGTTCACCAAAAAAGAGTTCAATCCCTGGTTCCACCAAAAAAAAAAAATAAATAAATAAAAAATAAAAATGATAAATAATGAAATGCTCATAAAAAGCGTAACACACATCTAAAAACAGGATTACAAAATAAACCAAATAATGTTCAACAAATGTCTTTTTGGCTTTATCAGGAAAATCAATTTGGTGTGATAAAGTAAATTAACATTATAAAATTTATATTAATTTCTCATTTTTAAAGTGAGTAACTTTGCCCACTGAGAAACTAAGGAAAAAAAAATAGCAAATTAAATTTAAAGTAAGAGGAGAAAAATTAGTAGTGGTAAAGACATAAATACATGAAATAGAAAAAAAGGCAAGTGATAAAAAAGTTATTACAATTTTTGAAAATATTAATAAAATTTGCCAAAATGTGTATGAACAGCTCAAATTTGAACACAAGACAATGAACATGAGCAGGTTCTGAAGGGGAAGCCCGCCACCTGGCAGCCTAACTCCCTCCTGGCCTTCTGCAGGAGCTACCTTCACTCTGCTCAGCCCTCTGCCCTGAGCCAGTGCCAGCCCAGCCAATAGCGCCCTCGAGGCTGGCGCTCAGCTCCCAGAGCCCACTGCAGGCTCTCACAGGATGCACGCACCCTGGGCGGGCGGGCCTGGTGCGCATGCGCGGCTCAGCTGAGGCGCACGCGCAAGGACCGTTAGGCGCTCCTTCAAGCAGCACAGCGGTTGGGACGGTTGGGCCATAAAAGAAATCAGCTCACCTTCAAGGGCTGTGAAAAATGGACAGCAGGAGGAGCCTGGGTACCGCTTCTGACATGAAGAGGTTGTTTTGCCTTAGCAGTAGGGGCCAGGCCCCGTCCAGCCCCGCGGACCCCCGGAAGAGCAGCAGGGGTACGCGGTCCCACCTTTACCACAGGGCGAGGCGCGAGCTGCACAAGGCCGCAAGCGAGGGCCACGTGACCAAGGTCCAGTGTCTCCTCCTCCTCGGGAAAGGTGGAGTCAAGGGAAGCAACAGGAAGCACAGGTAATGGAGCTGTGGGGCAAGGTGTGGGAGAGGGCAGGGTCAAGGGCTGGGAGGGGTGGAGTAGTGGGTAAGGGTGGCGGGGAGGGAGTGGCACAGGGAGAGGGGCCCTGTAGAGGGGTGAGCAGAGCTCCCCATCACCCAGGGAGATAGACCTGGAGGGGTCTACTCCAGGGGGCTTTATGAACAGCAAAATAAAATCAGAACTTGAGATTTTTCAATCGACTTCAGTTTCCTATTATAGATTACTTTTATTGCATAGTTAAAATGATTTAACTGTTGTAACAAATGTGTGTCTAGTATTTCAATTCTTAGCATGTTAAGAGCACTGTTGAACATGTTGTGAAAAAGTGCACTACGAAATATTTCCCATGATGTACAAAGTTAGTCTAATAAAATGGGGTATCCATTTTCTATCAGTGTGCGCGTGTGTGTGTGTGTTGTATACTAAAGGACCATCCAGGAAACTGGATTGTGAAAATGGCTCCATTTTCTTGATTAGAAAGATCAGTTGGTTTCAAAATGTGAGCTTTCTATTAGTTTAATTAAATGTCACATAACTTAAATTTCATGTATCTTCTTTTGCTATTGTGTCACTAAGACAATGAAGTGAAGACCTGCCTTCCTAGGGATCAAAATAAGCCATTTTTATCAAATAATTTTTTGCTGAAGCCCTAAAAGACATATATATGAATGTTACTTAAGAGAAATTCCAGAAGCATTCACATATATGTAAGAATTTAGAACTTGATACTGGTGACCTCCATTTTAGTTGAAAAATCGCTGTTACCATGAGTGAAATGACTATGAACTCTTTGGAAAAACAGCAGCTAGATATTTATGCCACCAAAGTTCCTGATGGAGTGTAGATTGAAAATTTTAAGTAATTCAAAATAAGGAAAGTACCAAAAGAAAACATGAATGCCTATTTGTGCCCATGTAAGAATGACCTCAAGTACCGGCCAAATAGCTCAGTGGACTGAATCGCCTGCTTAAGGAGACACAGTGGTCAGGGTTTGATTCCAGGCAACCCATGCCATGCTGGCCCCATCCCTAGGGCACGCTGAGATGGTGATTGAGCCTGGCGTGGTGGTGCATACCTGTAATCCTAAGGAGGCTGAGCACAGGTAGAGCACTCTTGAGTGTCATCTATGTAGTAATACTGTGTAGACTCTTACTTAAAAAAAAAAAAAAAAAAAAAAAAAAAAAAAAAAGAATAAGAATGACCTCAAAAGCGAGCATTGTTCTTTTTTGCTGAGGGTTGGTCCTAGGTCCTGGTTCATGCTAAACACATTAACACCAAGCTACCCCTATTTCCTCAACTGAATTCCAAAGGTTGACTAGCAAAAGAAAAATTAAATTCTCTTTTATAGTAGAAAATGTTAACAAGATGAAAGACAGCATACTTGCAAAACATTTCCAACATATTTCAGATGAAAAATGTATCTGTGTTAGACTTCTTTGGAATTATCAAACAAAAACGCTAATTTATTTAGTGCTGGGGATCACATCCTTTGAGCCTCGAGTCCTGGACTGTACCACTGAGCTATTTTAATCTCTAAATTGGATATTTGGCAGGTCTACAAGTGACCTATAAACATAAAAAGAAATATTTAGTGTCCCTGGTAAAGGAAACTTCATTTTAAAAAGGAATGTGATGTTTTCCAGCTACAAAGATTGTGAAGATAAGGAGCAGTTTATACTGCCTTTTAAAATTTAACGTGGCTTATGATATTTTTCCAACAGGCGATTTAACATAAGTAATGTAACCACATTTTCAAAAAGGATGTCTCCACCCACAAATTCCATGATACAAAATACATTTAGGATATAGAGACATGTGTAATTTGCTTTTCTTCAGCATTACTTAAAATAAGAATGTATTAAGGTGACTCCATAGAAGAACTTGTGTCAAATACAGGGGATTCATAGGGTGGCATAATATATAACCATTGAATTTGGCATAGATATTAGTGCATGTTGACATGAAAAGATGCACTTTGAATTATCAAGTAATAAAACTATCAGTTTGATTTTGCATACTCGCAGACAGACTGCAGTCTAGTCTTAGCCAAAATGTGTATGAAATTTTTCAAAGTTTGTTATTTTCAGGTATCTGGATAAGTCAAATTTTCTGTTCCTTTTTTATTATATAATTCATTCTATTTCTAATATGTAATTATTTTTCATTAGCTTTTTATTGTGACTTAGTTTCATTGACAGCAGAAACTATACGCATTATTCAATTTTTTACATTTGTTGTGTTTTGCATTATGAACTAGCTTTTGATCAGTTCTGGCCATAGTTCTCTATGCCCTCCTTTCTTTTCTCTTATTTTTGCTTTCTAAAGTGAATATATGTAAAATTCTAACAAATGTTTAATGTTAATAAAAATAAGCCTTGAAGACTTGGCATGGTGGCGGGCACCTGTAATCCCAGCTCTTGGGAGGCTGAACACAGGCAAATCACTACAAGTCAATCTATGTAGTGAGACCCTGTAGACCCTGTAAACCCTGTACTAAAACATGAAAAATTGAAAAATTAAAAGCAAAAATAATCCTTGAGAAAAATGGGAATATTAAATCTAACTCAGATAATTTTCATTTTTTCCCTGTGTGTATGTATTGGTATTTCTGCCTCATCTTAGCTTCTTCAAAATTAAGGAACTATCTGTGCTTATAGATTTTATTATGTGCACACTTAATTTTATGCATTTTATTGTGTATAGGTTTACAAATATACAAGTACAGATCATTTTAATTATAGAAATGAAAGATAGCAAATAGAAATGATTATTATGGTTCAGAAATATTGCTTTCCTCTTTACTCTCAATAGTATTTATCCATTCTTCCAGTCCACTTATTTGGCAAACATAACCTGAATACTTATGAAGTATTCTCCTATCAGAATCTCTCTCTCTTTTTTTTTTTTGCCAGGTCACCCAACCCTGAATGTGGGTCTGCCATGGCATGTGGTACTGGGAATCGAACCATGGTCTCCTGCACCTGGGGACTGAACGCAGGCCTTCCACTGAGCCACATCCTTGGGCCATTTTTATGTTTTTCTTTTATGTTTTATTCTGAGACAGGGTCTCACTTAATTGCCCAGGCTCAGTTCAAATTTTCTGTCTTTATGCCTTAGCCTGCCTGAATGGTGAGATTGTAGACACATACCAGGATACCTGACTATGTTTTTTTGTTTTTTTGGAAGAAACAGGGAGATTAAACTCCGGCCATTGTACTTGCCAGGCATGCACTTATTCTACTGAGCTCTCTCTCCAGGCCCCTGACTCTATTTTGTTTTGTTTTTATGAGATAGAGTTTCACTGTATATTCCACACTGCTCTTGAATTTACTGTGGCACAATAAGGGAACCTCAAGCTTAGAGCAGTCTTCATACTCAGCTTCCTGAGTGCTAGGATCAGAGGGTGTGTGACACCAAGCCCAGCTTCTTTTTTAAATTTTGAGACAATCTCACTAAATTATCAAGGCTGGTCTTGACCTAGGCAATCTTCTGCTTTAGCTTTCCTATAATATCAAATTTTATCAAACCATAAAAATACAACAAAACCTAATAGCAAAGCTTTCTGTAGCTTACTATGTGTCACATAGTTGTCTAAGTTCTTTATGTTTAGTTTAATATGCCCAGCAGGCTACTGAGGTGTAGATAATGTTCTTATCTCAGATTCACAGATGGAGAAAAGAATACAAAGTGCATCTCCTTATGGCCTCGTGGATGGTAGCTGATAGGCCTGGAACTCAGGCCTGGGCATTCTGGTTTCTGTCTAGATAGTGTTTCTCAAACAATTCCAGGAGACATCTCAATGTTACTGAAGTACCATGTCCATTTTATTATCATTGGCATAGCTCTTGTCAGTCACATGAGAATTTTTCAGATCATAGTGGATGAATAGTACCTATAACACATAGAATAATGCTTGGAATCTTAAAGAACGTAAATAAAACTAAAAGGACAGTATGAATAAAGAAATTTCCTCTTCCCAGTTTAGATTTCAAAACATAGTCTCACTAAAGTACTAAAGGCTAGACTTGACTTAGGAAATCTTTTGCCTCAGCGTTAATTTCACCAAGTTTTATCTTCCCTGCAACATAGGGGTTGACCTTTATTGGCCACACTAGTCTCAAGCTTCAGCCTCCTGAGTAGCTGGGCTACAGGTCTGAAGTTGTGTGCCTACCTTCCAGTTTGTCAGCTTGAGTACCTGAGAAGAGAGCTAAAATCAGGAATAGTGTGTTTCAGTTTTAGAGCAAGGGTTGATAATTTTTTCTGTAAAGGGCCGGACAGTGTCGTTACTTTGGGAATTGTGGGTCATAAGATCCCTGCTTCAACAATTCAGGTAACTCTGTAGTTGTAGCATAGTGGTAATTATAAACAGTGTGGAGGTGGAGCATTTTGGCTGTATCCCAGTACAGTTGTAACACAAACACTCCTGGTGGGCAGGTTAGTAATCTTTTTTTTTTAATTTTAAGTGAAAGAAGCACAGGAGCCATACACAGAAGCTGGGCTGCATGCTGAACAGATGGAAGAAAAACTACACAAGTACTTTGAGTATTATAAAACAAATGAAGGTTATACATGAGACATATGTCAGTTATATAATTAATAGATTTCTGTCAAGCCAGGGAAAAATTCTAGTTTTGATGAGCCAGGGGACAATACTAACTTTGATAAAGTTACTTGAAATGTGTAATTTAGTGCTGTGGTGCAGTGCAGTGAGAAGAACATGTGCTTTGCAGGGGAGGCCCTATGTTCAGACCCTAGCACTGCAAAGGAAAAGCTATCCACAAGCACAGCTAGAAAAATAATAATAGAAAGTTACTTACTTTTTCTAATTCTTAACATTGTATTCTTTCAAATGCTCAAATCTAATGTAACTTTGTAAAAATAAGTCTGGGTAAATAATTATTTTGAAACAAATATTTTAGATCTGAACTTGAGAATTCCAGTTTAATAGTTAATATAAAAAAGCATGCAGAGAAAATCAAGCATCTACAGAAAAATCTAGTAAGTGCAAACTTGGTAAGGCAGTCTTTTTAATTCTATATAACAGTGGTATGAGTTGCTAATTGTAGTGAACTCAACTTTATAGAATGTAAATAACTTCAGGCAGTTATGATTTTGACAGTGATATTTTAATGAAAAGATTGTGATAGTCTAAAATCCATATTGTATGTATACCACATTTTGTTTTATCCATTACCCATGGATGGACACGGGAGTTCTTTCCACACTAACATGAGAGTTATTTCAGTATTATTTGGAAATAATGCTACTCTGGATATTGATATATAACTGTATGTTCTGAGTCCTGGCTAATATTTTATAATAACTTTTAAAATTCCAGAAAATTATGTAATCTAAAATTTTGAATTTCTCTTGCAATTAAAGCTTTCCTTGAGATTTTATCATTTAAATTTTCATTAAGAATGGACACTAGAGGGCCTGCCAGATAGCTCAGCAGGTTAAAGCACCTGCTTAGGCAGACACAGGGACTGGGGTTCAATCCCTGGTGTGCAGTGCTAGACCCATCCCTGGGACATGCTGAGAGGGCAGTTGAGACTAGGCAGCATGGCACACACCTGTAACCCCAGCACTCGGGAACCTGAAGCAGTAGGATCACTATGAGTCCAGTCTGTGTAGTGAGATCCTCTAGACCCTATACTAAATACGTGTATAAAAAAATAATGGATGCTAGGTCACTGTGTAAGCATTTTTCCCCAGAGAAACATATATTTCTCTTTGATGGTAAGAAAGGGAAAAGATGTCAATAAAAAAATAGAAATGGCTATTTATCTTATAAATAGTTATTAGTTCTCCTAGCATTGTAGTTTCAGAATATTTTCCAATCACTTGGGTTCATCAACCATTCAGAGATGTAACAGTCAGTCAGGATTGCTGTGTGAGCCCAGGAGACAGTTGACTGATAATGGATGTGTAACAAAAGGCAGGCTGAGCAGAATCTCTTGTGTTGTTCACACTCTCCAGTGTGGGAGTTAGGGTCACAGGATGTATGGTGTGCATGGGACTGGAGTGGTGAGGCAGCTCCATTGACTGCTTTCTTTGTCAAGCAGTTTAATCCATCCAGCTCCATAACACAGATGCGTGTTATTATGGCTTGTGTCTGCGTGTCCCCCAAGCCCTTGTCCTGTCCTAGAAGGGGCTTTTTACAGGAGGCTGGATCTGGAGTGTGTGATGCTGGGAGTAAGGGTAGGTGGTCACTAAAGCTGTCCACTGATTGGTTTGGCATAGTTCTGCGATCAAGAGTACCATGCTTGGATTAAGGGTATGAGTGCTCCCTACCCTAAAGGTGAATAACCTGGATAAATGTAGAGACCAAAAAAGGCTTGTTGCTTATCACCTGCTGCTGCTGCTGCTTCCCTTCTCTGTGATGCCCCTCTGCTATGCCACCCTACCTTGAAGCCAGACTGAAGCCTCTAAAAACTGTGAGCTAAAGAAACCTTTCCTCTCTTAACTTATAAGCGTTGGGTGTTTTATCTGAGCAACATAAAGGCACATGTTTAGCAGGGGAAGTACAGCATTCTGACTAGCATGGACAACCAATTTATTCTACATGTCACATAAATTATTCCTGTTTTATTACTATATATTTTATCCACATAATGTGACAATATGTTGATAAGGAGTCTTGTGAGTTAAAATGCCAGGGAACATCCTTGTCTTACATTAACTGTCATGCACAAATGTACTGAGATCTGGAAAAGTTGATAATGGGCAGTATAGAACTGGAAATTACTCCAAAGAAAACAATCTAACTCTAATAGGGATGTAGCACTATATAAACAAAACAAGACAAATTATGCTGGTCAGTATTCTAAGGTGGTGCAATTAGAAGATGACTGAATTTGAAGTAACACCAATGAGACTCAATACAAACTGTATTAAATATAGGATTTGCTTCAGAAGTAATCCATACCAAATAATGGCTGGTTTTTCTCTGAGAAGTAAAAATGAGAGGTAGTACTAGGGGTGTAAATGACCCATTTGGGGTCCAGGACTGTTAAGTTATCAAGAGTTGAAGGCTCTGATTTAGGGCCTCTGAGAATCTGAAATGAACTGAGGGTAAGAGTTACACCACTGCCTTTAGGAGAGCAGTGGCTTTAGAGGAGCAGAAAGGGGTTGTCACTGTGAGCAGGGGCTGGAAGAGTTGGCAGGGTAAGAACCCGTCAAAGTAAAATTTCTTGGTGACCCTTACATTACTTTATTGCAATTACAACATGAAAATCAGATTTTAATGTACACAAGTGATGATACAATACATTTGTAGATGACACCATGTATCAGAGACTACTAAGAGTCCATTCGGCAGGGAATGAACAAGATGATAGAAAAGCTACAGGAATCACATAAAAGTGAGTTTTCTGTGTTTTGTTTGTTTGTTTTTTGGTTTGTTTTTTTTTTTACCCTGGGATTGAACTCAGACCCTTGCGCTTGTCAGGGAAGTGCTCATTCTATTGAGCCATGTCCCCAGTCCGAGATTTCTGTACATTACAAAAAAGACTTTAAAGAACATTTAGTGTCGGCAAGTGGAAAGCCAGTTTTTCCAGCATGCATTTGCTTTTAGTTCATTTTTGCAGTACCTGGAATTGAATTCAGGACCTTGTGTTTACCAGGAAAACTTATTCTACTGAGCTGTCGTCCTCTGCCCTTAAAGAATGTTTACTAGCATAAAAAGGAAGAAGAGAAAGGAAGGAAGGAAGGAAGGAAGGAAGGAAGGAAGGAAGGAAGGAAGGAAGGAAGGAAGGAAGGA
>PVKA01053885.1:0-11021 GCA_004027165.1 Ctenomys sociabilis | reverse complement strand
AAGGGAAGGGGAGGGAGGGGAGAGGGAGAAGAAAAGGAAAAGGAGGGAGAGAGGAGAGGAAAGGGGAGAGAAGAGGGGGAAAGACGGAGGGAGAGAAAAAAGGAAAGGAGGAGGGGGAGGGGAAGGAGGGGATGGAAAGAGGGGGGGGAGAGGAGAAGCAAATTGGAGGGGGAGGGGGAGGGGGAGGGGAAGGAGAGTAGGAAGGCAGGGGGAGGGAAGGAAGGAGAGGGAAGGGACAAGGGAGGGGAAGGGGAGAACAGGAGAGGGAGAGGGGAGGAAAGGAGAGGAAGAGGGGATGGCAGAGAGGAGGAGAATGGGAGGGGAACACAAGAAGGGAGGAAGAGTTTTGCTGACCCACAGCCTACAGCTGGGACTTCTGGTGGGCAATAGGGTTCTGAACTGAGCCGGGCATGGTGGCGCATGCCTGTAATCCCAGCACTAGGGAGGCTGAGGCAGGAGGGTTGTTGTGAGTTCGAGACCAGCCTGAGCTACAAAGTGAGCTTAAGGCCAGCCTGAACTGCACAGTGAGACCCTGTCTCAAAAAAGACAAAAAAAAAAAAAAAAGGGTTCTGAACTGATGACAGCCCTAAACATACTGTGACCATTTCCAAGGGCCTCACTCCTGCACCATGAGCTGGTGATTCTCCTGTCGGGGCACAGGAAGAGCTATAAAATGTTGCAAGAACACCAGCAGTCTAGGTTTGGTGCTAAACCTATTTCAGAGCAGTGTGGCTCTCACAGCTGCAAGGGATCTTCTTCTTCTTCCTCCTCCTCCTTCTTCCCTTTCCCCTCCCCACTCCTACTCCTTCTCCCCCCACCTCCTCCTCCTTTTTTTGTGGTACCAGGGATCTAACTCAGGATCTTGCACTCACCAGGCCCCAAGCCCCTTTGAAGCACAGCCAGTTTGGAGTTTTCTGTTGGTGCTGGGGATCAATTTCAGGACCTTACACTTACCGCTTGGGTGCTTATGCCCTGAGCTGTCTCCCCAGCCCCAGAGCCAGTTACCTCAGTGCTGAATCCAGATGAGGATGAGGACACCCCAGAAGGAACACAGCAACTGCCTGCATGTGGGACCTGGGCCTCCTATTCCTGGCTGCAGGACAGAGATCCGGAACTCATTTATTTGTTTTTGCAGTACTACAGATTGAAACCAAGGCCTTCACGCTGAGCTACATCCTCAGCCCCTTGTATATTTTTTATTTTTAAGACAGTCTCATTAAGTCACTAAGGTGCCTAGGTTGGGCTTGAATTTGCAACCCTCCTGCCTCAGCCTCCTAGAATGCTATGACTGCTTAGCTTGGAACTCATTTCTAAAGAAGCCACAGAAATGCTTTTCTTTCCCTTAGCAACTTTCTCCTAAGTGTTCTTTGCCTTTGAACCACTGGATAGAAACCCACAAAGACATGTGTTGGGCACACACGCAGCATCATCCAAACACAGGGAGAACTTGCAGCCTGCAAACATGATGACCACATTTCACTGCCTCTCTATTCAAAGCCCAAGTCCTTGCCCATGGAAAAAAGCCTGTAACATCAGTGAGGACAAAGGGCCCCAGGGATGGAAAGGATTGCCAACCTCCCGATCCGTGGATTTGCACCTGCTATTCCACTGTCGTGGACTGAAACTATTCTTTTTTTTTGCAGAACCAGGGATTGAACTCAGGCCCTTGCGCTTGCCAGCGAAGCGCTTGTTCCACTAAGCCATCTCCCTGGCCCTGAAACTATTCTTAAAAAAAAAAAAAAAAAAATGTTTTCCCTGAACACACACAGAACGTTTCATTTGTTCTTTTTTGGGGTGGGGGGGGGGGGTGGCAGTGATACCAGAGATTGAACCACAGCTCCTGTACTTTCCTAAGCAGGCGCTTAGACCATTGAGCTATCTCTCTGGCCCCTTCCTTTGTTTTTATCTCTGAACAACTCAGTATAGCTGTATATACAGAACTTACCTTGTATTAAGCATTGCAAGTCATTTAGAGATGCTTTAACATTCCAAAAGGATTGCATAAATTCTGTACAACTACTACACCTTTTGTTTCTGTCTTGAACTAGGGATTGAACTCAGGCCCTTGCTCTTGCCAGACAAGCACTTATTCTACTGAGCCATCTCCCCAGCCCTATACCTTTTTAAATAAGAGGCTTGAGCATCCTCAGAGTTTGGTGTCCTTGAGGGTCCTGGGACCAATCTCCCCAGCCACACAGAGGTGGTTATAGCTCTGTAACACATCATCTTACAAACATTTTTTTTTTAAAACTCAGGCTTTATTTATATTGAATGATTTGAAAGCCAACCCCAAGTCTCAGCGCCATCCTTACAGTATTTCCACTAAACAGAACCTTCGGTTTTGTTGGGGGCTTTTCAAATCATTTTGCCACTATAGCTTCAGAGCCAGTTAGAAATGAAGGTGGCGGACTGCGTGGGCTGCAAGTTCTCCTCCACAGGATCAATGGACTTCGTGCCACGTAGTGAAACAGTCAGCAGCTCAACAGTGACACAGCTAAAACAGAGCTCTTCCCCATCCAATTCTTTCTCATATTAGGAAAAAAAAAAAAAAAAAACAGCTACAGAATTCTGGTGAGCAACTGAATCAAGACATAGCTGGGCTCTGCTCTTAGCATGGCTAACATTTGCCGAGTGCCTGTTATACAGGCCCTGCACACACAACCCCAGGGAGCACACAGACTCCCAGCAAGGTAGGTATTTTTAACCGCTTTTAAAGATAAGCAAACTGGGCCAGCAAGATAGCTCAGGAGACTAAGTGCCTGCTTTGGTGAGAGCAGGAACGGAGTTCAATCCCCAGTCTCGAATGCTGTGCCAGTGCCAGCTCCACCTCCGCCCCCAGGGTGCACTGAGCCAGCAATTGAGTCTGGGCCACGGAGTCCAGGCCACTGAATCCCAGCCACCAAGTCCAGGCATGGTGACACATGTCTATAATCTGAGCACTGGGGAGGCTGAAAACAGGAGGATCACTATGAGTCCAAGCTGCATAATGAAACCCTGTACCAAATGAATAAAAATGAAAGAATGAAAGAAAAAAGATAAGCCAACTGAAGCTCAGAGAGTTGAAGTGGCTTTTCCAAAGCCAAGCTTCCTAAGTGACAAAATCAGGGTTCAAACTCACTTTATCTCCAAATCTCAGCGTCACCTCCCTCCCACCCTCCAAATCACACTGGACGACCCCCTCTCCCACTAGGGCAGGCTTAGAATGCGCTTTTGTTTTTCTCGCTTCCGCTCCTGCCACCGCTCCTGGAGGGCCTGCGCGAGCCTGCGCGGCACTCCTTTCCTCAGGTAATCTGGTGTGAGCTGTCTTGGTTCAGGTCACCGCTGAGTCACTCTTCCTGCGAGTGACACCGGCTCCCCTGGCCTGAGCTGCAAATGTTCACAGATTCTTGGCCTGTCTCTCACACTATGAATCTTGTCTTCAACTTGAGGTCATTTCCTGTCGGCCTCATGTGTCACCTACGCGTGGAATTTGCCTCCCAATATTATTTCTGGAAGAGCTCTAATTGCCTTGGCCCTGCTGTGCCACCTCACTCACCCCTGTCCCTCTGTGACCCTGACAAACACTGACTAGACAAACAGCTGCTGCCATGTTTGCCACGTTTGAAAAAGGCAGAGAAACTGAGGTGTGGGAAAATCAAGGTAACTTCCCTACTGCTGCCCAAGGGCTAGACTCCATATAAAACGACATAATGAGTCACAGCCTGGGTGGGGAGGGTCCTTCTGGTAGAGCAAGCCGGCTTCATCCCAACACCACACAGTCAAAAGGGATTTGGAACAGCAAAAAGGATTTTTGAAGCTACAGCCCTGTTCCTAAGTCTTGGGCATCAAGGGAAAACGTGTTCACCCTCTTATCTGAGCCGTATGTGTGAGTGACTCTGACTGGAGGTGAAAAGCAACAGCTCTTGCGCCACACCTGCCAAGTCCTCGCGCCATCAAGAGTAAAGTGTCTCTCAGCCTACCTGGTAGACAGAGAGGCCAGGGCATTGCAGAGGGGGCCCCTGAAGGCCGCCTTCACCTCTGTACCCAGAAGGGCTCTAGGAGCGCCCCAAGACGCTGGAGCCCAGTGTTAACATCGCGATAGCGCCATACCCACAGCTGGTGAAATCCACCTTCCTAGCATATGAGACACCCATGTTAGCCATTTCTTTCTTTCTTTCTTTTTTTTTTGGCTGAACCAAGGATTGAACTCAGGCCCTTGTGCTTGCCAGGGAAGCGCTTATTCTACTGAGCCATCACCCTGGCCTCTATGTTAACCATCTCTGATTTTCCTTTTGCTACACATGGAATGTATTTATCTGACCACTTCTCTGCCTTTTGGCTAAGATCAAGTGTAGAATATATTGATCTGATCAGAAGAAAAACTGAAACATAAATTTCTATGCCAAGACACTAAGTGCTTCCAGGATGAGGAAACATGAAAAGTCAGGAAATAAACGTGTGAGTAAAAATTAAAACTGCAAATGTCTGCATATCCCCCCAACCCTCAAGCACTGGGTTGCATCTTGAGAGGACTTTTTTGGTTTGGTTTTTTGCTTCCGGTTACATTCAGGGCCATGAGGACAGGGTGTAACTTCTGATTTCTTAAGACACTTCCACTGAAGATTTTTCAGATCTTTTTTTAAAAATTTTTTTATTCATTGTAATGAGAAAAAAGATAAAATAGCAATGAAACAGTTTCAAAACAGGTTAGCAGGATACTTACGTCGGCTCATAATTAGTACAAAGCATGCCACTAAAAGAGTTACTAATCCCTGATTGATAAACTATATCCCCTCCCACTGGAGGGCCTTTTTTTTTCTCTTTAGTTTTGATCTGAATAGCACTGCAATTGCTCCCACCTCAGAGAATCAGAGGCAGGCTCACGCCAGGCCCATGGCACTCAGTGGAAGGAGGACGGGATTTGTCTCTAGTCACTTCATGCCTTCCTGGCAGCCTACCTGGCAGGTAGGGAGCTCTGGAACAAAGGTTTCATTGGTGTCAGTGAGTCCAATTGGCCCCTGACTGGGGGTGGGAGGGTGAAAAGGCCTGCCCTTCTAAAACTCTTCCTGATACCACCTGTAAGGTCAAAACCAGAAAGTGGATCAAGAAAGCATGAAGGATCTGCTGGTTCTTCGATCTAAACCTAGTGCCGAACCTGCAACATGAGGCCAAGAAGCAGGAATGGACTGGTGCCCTGCGTGGCCGTGAGGTGCAGCTACCAGACAGGAATCCGTCTCAGAGGACCTGCACCATATCTGTGCCCTCCCTGATGAACAAGAATCTTCTAGACTCTCTGCCAGGGAGCACTGAGGGAGTGCTTCCATTTTCCCAGGTGTATCTGTTTCTCCTCACCTCTTCCAGGCCTCTGTCTTTTCCAACCTCCCTTTGCCGCCTTTCTGCTTTCACATGTCCTTTTTCTCCCTTTCTCTTCCCCTACCCCCACAAGCATGCTTCTCCTTTGTAGCCACAGCTACTGAATAACCCTAGATGTCAATCTGACCCTTACCTCATAAACTCACGCTACTAGCAGGCTGAGTCAGGAGGATGGCAAGTTCAAGCATAGCTCGGGCAACTGAGCAGTTTAGGGAGGCCTTTTGTCTCAAAATAAAAGCAAAAACAGAAAAGGTAAAACAAAGCTTCTGGGGCCAGACCTCTGAACACTGCCCGAGGCACCCTGCGTCTCTGGTGCCTGGTCCAGAGCACTCATTTCATCCTGCCTTCGTGAAGCAAAATCCCTAAGACAGCACTATCCTGGGTGGGTACCGGTTTTTCCTTCTCTTGCTTTCTTCCCCCAGGAAGACCATTCTGCTGAACACGGAGAAATCTGCCTCACCACAGGGAAAATGGAAGTTGCAATGCTCTTGTGATAGAAAATTTTTGCATGAAACAGTGAAATTCCATTTTCCTGCATAGTAATTTTTGGGTCACTACTTACTAAGCAAAGTTAGAATATTCTGCTTATATATAAAATTGCCTTCTCACTCCCTGAAGAGCCGTGCTGTCATGAAAGGGCCAACTTAACAAGCTCGAATTTTAGTTTTCAGTAAAAATAGGTACTGAGAGCTTAAGAGAGCTGACACAGGAATAGGCAGATCTTAAGCTATTGCCTAATCACTCCCTGATGCAAGGTCATGCTCCTAGGAGCCTTGGATCCAATGTATGCCAGTGCAAAGATCTGCAACACGCTTTTCCCAAGGAAAGGCTGTTTCATGCCTCCTCCTGCCACAGTCAGAACTCCCAACTCGGAGAGCTCTTTGTTGGTTCTGACAGTAACTGGGTATGGTGGCACACACCTGTTATCCCAGCATTTGGGAGACTGAGGCAGGAGGATCGCAGGCCCAAAGCCAGCTTGGGCAAATAGTAAGACCCTGTGTCAAAATAAAATAAAAAGCGCTGGCTGGGGAAGTAGTTTGGTATGTGAGTGCTTGCCTAGCACAGGTAAGGCCCTGGGTTCAATCTCAAATGCTGTCAAAAAAACAAAAATCAATGGTTTTGCCCACAAAGGTAGGACATTAGCTGGAAGTGATTGAGAAGTACAGGGCTGGGAGTGGGGGCGGTGCCTGGGCTCCAGGCCCTGGGTTCACTGCTCAGACCAAAAAAACAAGTACAAATACAAATACAGCTCATGGCAGTGGATAACCTTAATTTTATAGGAAATAGAAGAGACTCAGGGAACCTTGACCCTGAGTTCAAGCCCGACACAAAAGGTGGGTGTAGAAGCCAGCTGACTCTGGAGTTGCTGGTTTTTAAATGTTGAGACAAGGGCTCCCGGAGTTACCCAGTCGGGACTCAAATTTGGAAGCCACGAGCCCCAGCCCCCTGGAATGCTGGAACTGTAAGCCTGTGCCATTAGGCCCAGCAGACTCAGGCGCTCAGTACTACAGAGTTGTGGCCGTGGACCCAGGGGCAGCAACAGTAAACTACGCAGCCCTTGGGTCCGCTTCACCTGCCAGCATCGCCAGCCATGGGAGAGGTTGCTCTCGAAAGGTGCACAGGTGTTGAGTGAACAAAAGAAGGTGATGGTGCTTCCAAAACTGCATGTGGATGCATCAGGACCCTGCATCCGGGAACCCCAGCAGGAAGGCGAAACAGGGACCCAGGCAGAAGCACTCTCCAGGGGCCTCGGCTCCCAGTGATCCCTTTTATTTCCCCAGGACTGTATACCGTTGGCTAAAAATACAGGCCTTCATCTTCTCTGCCAGTGAAATCACATAGGTGTTACTGTACGCCAGGTGTGGTCACACACACCTGTGATTCCTGACTTTGGGTAGTTGAGACAGGAGGGGCACTGCAAACTCAAGGCCAGACTCAAGGCCAGTAAGTTTAAGGCCAGGTTGAATTAAATAGTGAGTCATTGTCTCAAAAAATGAAAAAAACAAACAAAAATTTCACTGTAAATAAAATGGGAATACATGCTGTTTTCTGCTGCTATAACAAAGTAGTCAAGACTGGGTAATTTATAAAGAAGTTTTGATACCCAACTTCACAAAATTAATAATAATTATAATAAAAACATCAGAATAGAAGGTCATTTGGCTCACAACAGGCAGGGACCACTCAGCAAGGGAGAGTGCCAGACTACTTCTTTTTTTTTTTTTTTCTCAGAACTGCGGGGTTGAACTCAGGCCCTTGTGCTTGCCAGGGAAGCACTTATTCCATTGAGCCATCTCCCCTAAGGAAGGGCTCCTCCAGGATTTGAACCCAGGAGAGACTACCTCTTCTTACAAAGCTTCTGACACCAAGGAAGCTGCCTTCATAACCTCATCTAATCTTTTTTTTTATATCTTATTGTTGTCTTTTTTTTTTTTTTTGTTCTCTCTTTGAGACAGGGTCTCGCTATGTGGTTCAAGCTGGCCTTGAGCTCACTATGTAGCTCAGAGTGGTCTCGAACTTGCCACAATCCTCCTGCCTCAGCCTCCGGAGGGCTAGGGTCACAGGCCCACTGTGCAGGGCAGGTAAACTAATCTTAGCTACCTCCCACAGGTCCCACCTCCAATACCAGTAGCACATGGACTCAGGGAGCAAATTCAAATCCAGCACATGCCACACAATGAGTTATTCAAATTCCGTCCCTTGACTCCCACAACATCATTCATAGCCACAGTCCACGTGCTATTATTGTCCATGTAAACCCGTTTATTACACTGACTTTGCACCTTGAAGCACTAAGGACTGGGGAGTGGCAGTGATTTCAGGGAAGGGTCTACAGGGTATTCATAGTCTAGCTACTAGATCAGACTTGTAGTGATCCACCTCTCAAGAGCTGGGATTACAGGGGTGCACCACCATGTGGGTCTCAATTGGTCTCTCTCAGTGCTCTCGGGGGGCGGAGATGGCACAGCAGGCCCAGGAATTGAACTCCTGGCCCTTGAGCCTGCTTGCAGGCGTTTACTCTGCTGAGCTATTTGGCCGGCCCTGGCACTGTGTTTAAAAGCCATATTCAAGCTTGGTCCCAGGCAAGCACGATGTTTAAAAATCAATGGTTCATTCCAACAGATACAGCTGTTGCATACTTCTCAGGTCTAAGCTAGGTCCCCTTGCCCTGGACCAAAGTTCCTCCGGAATTGTCTAGAAGAAAAAAGAAAGCAGCATGATCTTCAGAAAATGTCTCAAGCTTCAGACAGAATAGGTAGGAGTTTCTGCACTGAAAAAGATGGAACATTTTAGATTTCATTTATTAAGGGCATCTCGAAGCCATTACATAACCACATCCATGTAATTGTAATAACCAACATTTCATTAGCTCTGATTTTTGAGAGCGCGGAGGCAATAAAATAGAGCAATAGTAAAAGTTAACTACACAGTACATTTGGGAAACTGTAATTAGTTTAATTTGGCCAAAGCACAGGATACAGAGAAAGGCAGTCAGCCCAGGGGAACTTTAAACGTCACACGAAGGCGCTCAGCCTCCAGTGTGGAAGAGGCTGCACCGATCCGAAGTAGTCAGGAGACGGGGCTTCAGGCATCTCTGCGGACAATCTAACGGGAGCGGCCCTCGGGACGCGTGGGAGGCGGGAGAACCCTGCCCATCGCCCCAAGCAGCAGCTTTCCCGACCCAGGAGAGGTCTCCTGTTTCCTGCAAAGTTCTGGGTGCTATGTGCACGACGTCGTCATCTGTCACCCGTGCACGTACAAAATGAAGTCATCAGGTGGAGCAGGTTTCTTACGCGGGAGGGGATGACACTTCGTCTTCATGAAAAGAAGACATTAGGCGCTAATTCTAATTTGCGGGCAGTGCGCAGGGCGCACACCCTGCCACCCCTCCTGACTCGCCGCGCAGAGGCCTTACCCTTGTTCGCGGCCCTACACGGGAGCAACAGGAGGCTTCTGTGAAGCTGATGTAATTAACACATGGGTTCTTTATCCAAAACAGTGGATGCCAGAGAGGCGCAGAAGCCTAGAGACTCTGTGTTTCTCCCCTACGGGTACATTCTTAAGATATACTTGCACTTTTTACTTAAAAGGAAGCGCTTCCCAGCTTCTCTCCTGCACATCCAAATTGCCAGCATTCTTACTCTTGTGTTTGTGCTAAATACTCTTGTACAAAATAGAAGTTGCTTAACACAAGGATTGCAGGGCCATGATGAGCAGCACGGCAGCCCAGAGGACTACAGAGGAACTCTGTAATGGGTGAGTGGGACACAGAGCGAGGACACGTGCCCAAAGGGCTGACTCGCCCCCCATGTCCCATGAGGTGTCATCCCTGAACTCAGAATAGCCTACAATGTAAAGAGGATGGATTCTTTATTTCTAGAATTTTCCATGTATATTTTCAAAGTATAGTTGGCCACAGATAACTGCAACCATGGAAAAGGTGAGTCTCCTGCACTCTCAGCTGGCTGACACATAGAAATTTAAAGAGATATTGATTGCATATGAGGTTCTGCAACTATTAGCCCTTTGCTTATTTAACATAATTCTTACTAATAAAACACTAGAAGCCCAAAAGGCAATTTCACTTGTAAATCCCACTGCTTTCTTTTTAGGAATGACTTTTTCACAGGCACAAGACCGTGCTTAAAATGGAGTTTCCACAGCGCTCTTTCCGCCATCTTTCCGTGCCGCCATCATGGTGCGCGTGAATGTCCTGGCTGGTGCTTCAAGAGCATCGACAACGCCGAAAACAGAGGCAAACGCCAGGTCCTCATGAGGCCTGCTCCGAAGTCATTGTCCGGTTTCTAACTGTGATGATGAAGCATGGTTACATGGGCGAATTTGAAATCATTGACGATCACAGGGCTGGAAAAACTGCTGTGACCCTCACCGGCAGGTTAAACAAGTGTGGCGTGATCAGCCCCAGGTTTGGGAAAAATGGCAGAATAACCTGCTCCCGTCTTGTTAGTTTGGTTTCACTGTATTGACGACCTCAACTGGCATCATGGATCATGAAGAAGCGCGAAAAACCACACAGGAGGAAAAATCCTGGGATTCTTTTTCTAAGGATGTGAAACATACAAATAAAATGCCTCAGAGGGGGGGAAAATGAATTTCCACAAATGTAATTTTCCTACTTTGCCAATAGCAGTATAAATATCACAATCCCGTTGACAACCACTTGCACACTATATGCCCAGAAGTGTGTACCCCAGAGAGTAAGTCTCACACGTGAGCAGTGAGAGACACAATGAAGTGTGCTCATACCAGTGGGGTATGGAACAAACAATAGGAACAAACCCACATGGATGGACCAAAGGACTGGTAAACAATGGTGGATCAATGCAATAAAGAACATGACATAGCCGTGAAAGTGTGACATAGCCGTGAAAGTGAGTGATTTGTGGTTACACGCATTAATCTCAGGATCAGGGTATTGAGTGAAAAGGAAGAAGCTACAAAATAAATGAAAACAGCCTTTGTAACAGTGGTGCTGGATCAAATGGATACCTCCTTTAAAAAGAATGGATTTGGACCACAACCTTCTACAATACATAAGAACTAACTCAAAAGAAACCAAAGGCCTGCACAAATGTAAGAACTAAAACTATAAACCTTGTAGAAAAAAAGCAAAAGTATAAAACTTTATGGCCTCCCATGGTAATGCA
>PVKA01053884.1:0-11064 GCA_004027165.1 Ctenomys sociabilis | reverse complement strand
TATAATTGATTATTTTCTATTTTAGAACTTATGGGCCAACATCATGCCTATATAACTAAGTATATATTACATTGTAAACATATATTTAAATTAGTTCTCCTGAGGTCTGTCTGATCACTTCACCTTATTTACCTGGAGACTTCCAGGCAATCTTTGATCCCATTTATCTGTTGCCAACTCTTTCTGTTGGGAGAGAGAGAAAGAGAGAGAGTATACTCTGCTAATTCTGGGTCCAGCAGTGTTTCTTAGCTTACCAGGTCTGAATCAATGAAGTTCAGTCTCATTTACTTGGGCCTGGCTTGGGTCTGGAAGCTGTGCTTGCTACTTCCTGTTGCATCCAGGGGATGTGACACCACTGTGCCCCACTGGAAAACTGTACAGCTCCTAGACTAGCTGGCACGATTTCAACCCTAGCCACTGGGCTAGCAGTTTCGCTGCTGGGATCCACAACAGGCCTGAATGATGGCTGGAGGTCAGAATTTCCACCGGGACATGGGGCCTGGCTACTGGCTGGTTTCAGCCCTGGGGCTAGGCTCAGGAAGTGTCCAGGAGGACATGAAGGTTTCAACAAAGTCTAAAAAATTCCAAAAACCAGATACATTTAAAAGAACTACAAACAGATGTGCTCTCAGAGTTTCCTGATCTTGTAAAGTCTTGCACATAAAAAGCTCCATGCAGCTCTGGTGCAGCTCACACAAAAATTCCATCCTCTGAAACACCCTTACTGTGTATATACTGGTAGGATATAACTTATGCCCCTGAACCAGTAAATGCGAAGTATTACTCCACATATGGAGCCTTCCTGTTTCTTTGCACAGCCCAGGAAATTGATTCTTGTCAGCCTACAAATAGCTACTGGAATTTTAATAAGGAAATTCCAATCTACCAGGTCCAATAAAACCCAAGGTACTAATAAAGTCACGAAGGCATACTTCTAGCTATAGAAAACCGAAGTAACCCAAGTCCAGCTGTGATGGTAGCTCTCTAAAACACAGGCCTGACCCAGGGCTTAACCCAGGTTTTAATAATTCATCAAGAAGGAACTCAATTGTTGATGACTGCCCATAACTGAAGCAAGAAGTAGATGAAGCTGTGAGCTGAGCTCAGTAGAGGACAAAACTGAGCTTTGCGTGGTACAGAGAGATTGCCATGGAGAAAGAATAATGTATCTGAACCATATGAAATAGAACCTCACATTTTAGGCTTGATGATTTAACACTGAGGTAGAATATTTCAAGCCCTGTGATGTCATCACTGCTACCTCCAGGCTGGCTTCCAGACAATACCAAGCTTTGGCTCTTCATCCTGCTTCTTCCAGACTCAAGAAGAGATCAAATGGGATCCATGCAAAAGCTTCCCACCTTTCTCAGCGCTACCGCTATCAACTAAGCTGGACCAATATGCATTGCTGAAAGCCAAATGAAGACAGAAATAAAAGTCATAGGCAGCACTGTGCATAGAAATACCTGGAAGTATTCAGCTTGAGACAACTTCTGCTTCTTCAAGGAGAATCATCTGCGTGGATCTCCATAAATCCCTGACTTCAGGCATGAGGCAGAGGAAAAGTCTCTGCTGATGCTTTTCAGTGCTGTGTATGGAGTTAGCAATGCCCTGTCTTGTGTACTTTTCTCTTATTACTAAGCAAAAATAACTGATGTTCAAAACTAAGTAAGGAAATTTGTCTATCTCAGAAATCCCTAGTTTCCTGGCTCCATGACAAAGATGCACATGGCAGAGGATAACCATTTATGGTAGCATATATAGCAAAAGTATCTGAAGCTAAAGTACCTAGATCTGAACTCTTTCCATCCATTATGTCATATACTGGCTACTGGACCTCATGTGGTTTTAGCACTCTCTCATACTCATAATCCCAACACTGGACTATGAATCATTCAAAACCTCAACAATTCATTTTTCTTAACACATGATGTTTGGGGAAGATATCTGGACTCCAACAAGGGCACCCTCTGAGCTATTGGCTTTCCATCACCATGCCTAGATCCCTCTGAAAGGACCCAAGCATTTGACATATTTTGGTTTTTAATAGCTTCCCACTAAGGGCACATTGACTTCCTTTTCCCAGGTGTTGCAGATTGACATATGAACCTCTGCAGTGCACTGACTCACCAGAAATCTGATGAAAATCTGATTCATCAGATTTTCTGATCTACATTTCAATATTAATACAGGGATCTTAAATTGCTAAGTGCCCTCTCCTGGGCTCTACAGTGCAAACTTCTTGCTTCTGCTTCCCGCTCTGCCGAGATTACATGCACGTGTCAATAATAGTTGTTTGTCCCCAATTTTAAAGACCCCGAAAGGTACATAATCTGCTGTCAGACAGCTCATCAGTTCAGGCAGCAGTGACACATGGACACTGCTGCTCCGCTTCCCTGAGGATGACATGACTGACATGACACAGCAGTAGTCAAACTGGAATGTTTTTAGAATACTTACATAATCAAAGATCCCCTAATCTCTAACTAGTTTCCCAGTTCTTTATTTTTCTGTCTGAATCAGGAGTGCATCATACCATGCTCTCTCTCACACCCAGGTCTACCATGGTCACATGTGAGGGAAACTCTGCAACAGTGTGCATTCTGTCAGTGCACAAAAGCAGGATTTCCAAGCCCTTCATAGTTCTTAGCTTTCAAAAAGCACCTTTCATCCTCTTTCTGTATTAACGTGGAGAAAGCTAACATGCAATCAAGATGAACTGAGTGGAGACGCAGAATCAACAGAGATGGAAAGTGCTATGTGAAAACGGACACAGAATCCAAAGTCAAACAAGCCTCTGGGGAGCCAAGCAGAGTTCCGGATCCTGAGAAACTGCCTGGATTCCTGGGAGACAGTGCACTCAGCCACCCACCCAACATGGCCGAGTCAACAGTCTCCTGAGACCAGGCACCCTATCTCTCCTCAGCAGGGCTGCATTGTAACCTGCCACCCATGGTGCCAACAGTGTTCCATGACTCATATAGATTTTTTTATTCTTTTTTTTTCTTTCAGTTATGTCAATTTAAGTGGAGATCGTGTTGAGATTGTTCCTGACACTTCAGAATTTAATGCTTCTACAATAGTTTGATTCATGCAAAAAAAATATCATTTTTTGTTAATGTTTCTAAAGAAGGGCTCAGTGTGTGCTTTAGCTTTGTTTTGAATTCACTGTGAAGGGTAGGTGGCCTCAAGTTCACACCAATCCCTGCCTAAGCCTTCCAAATATGAAATAAAAGCATTCTATATCAAGCTTACCATAAGCAGCTATATTTTTCATTTTTTCAAGATACTATAATTCATTTAATTTTTTATTACTTTGTTTCCTTGTGTAAAAGAGTGCCTCTAACAATGAGATAGGTCTTGAACTCATGAAGCTCAAGTTGTATCAACATTCAGATGACCTCCTGACTTCGCCTCCCAAGTCCTGAGACCGTAGGCATGTGTCACCAAGCATTTCTACTGGGTGTATTTATTTGCATTTCTAATGGGTATATTTATCCTAGTTTGGTTTAGATCCAGGACATTTTCAGTGTGATACATTTCAGTACATTTGCTTGATTCACTTATTTGATTTACTGTCCTTTTGGTGCAGTGTTTTACCATGTAATCCAGGTTGCATTTGACCTCACACTGTTGCCAACAGTGGCTTGAAAATCATAGAGATCTTCTTTCCTCAGCTTCCTGAGTGCTGGGAATACAGGTGTGTGTGTGTCAGCATCGCCTGGCCTTTTGGAAATGCAGTTTAGAATCTTGTAATCACTCACAGGTTACTAAGCCCAGCTAAGATCAAAACTTCACTGCCTTGCCTCAGCATCCCAGAGTGTTGGTATTATGGGAGTGGTTTTTTTTTGTTGTTGTTGTTGTTCTTGCACATTCTTTCCAATTCACCATGTTTACTTAGAATGATATGGAAGCCATTACATGTGAAGCTTGCCTCAAATTCTTTCATCCTTCCTTCCTTCCTTCCTTCCTTCCTTCCTTCCTTCCTTCCTTCCTTCCTTCCTTTCTTCCTTCCTCCCTTCCTTTCTTTCCATGATTGTCTTTCTTTCTCTTTTGGTCTCTTAATTAGTTTCTAACTAAACCTCGATTACTCCTTATGTAGATGAAAATTTCATGGATGATCAAGCTGCTTTTTTAAAAAAACGTATTTTGATCAGAGTGTAAAAGGTCTGAGAAAATAGCTCCAATTTGTAGTTACCCTCTTGTTTTTAGCCTCCCAAATTCTGGGATTATAGGCGGGCAACTCCACGTCCATTCTCATTTGCTGTCTCAGCCTGTCCTGGGGGCGGGGTCCATATTTCACACTACTAATCAAACCTGCCTGCTGTGCTCAGCTTGCCCTTCTCTCTTATTCGTTATGTTGTCACAAATACTAACCAATTACTCTAGGCTCTACTGGAAGTTTTTCTGATGTAGACTCTCACTGTGTGTCTCAGGCTATCCGTGAATTATTTATGAGTCCAGACTGAAGTTGAGCTTCGGCCCATTCTACTTAAGCATGAAAAACACTGGAATTTCAGATTTGCAAACATGGCTATGTGTCTTGTTCGGTATTTTCAGGGATCACAACCATGGATTCATTCATGCTAGACAAGAATTCTCCTGCTGAGCTATATACACTACACCAGCCCACTGGTTTTAACATGACTCATACAAGTGCAAACAATTATTAGCCTCAGTATGCCTAATAAGGACTTAACACACCCACCATAAAAATAATGCCTCTAAAAGCCACAACACATAAAATATAGTTTTAGGCTACTCAATTTAGAAACCTAGAGCACTGGCTGGTATTGGGGGCACACACATGCCATCCTAGGAGGACAGAGTATGAGGTAGGACGATGACATTAAGAGAGGTCAACCAGAGCCAATGTTGATGTCAGGGTACAAAAGGACAACAATTTAATAGAAGATACACATTTATTTCACAAATAGAGTTTAAATCAGTAGATTTTCATGGGCATATATTTCAGGAAAATTTATTTGTTTGATTTTGAGGAAAGATTCCTCTAATTCAGTGGGAACTGTGTTGGGGCTATAATCCAAACACTCAGGAAACTGAGGCAGGCAGTCAGAAGGATTTACAGAGTGGTTGTTGCTGGTACTGCTGACATTCCTACAGCCCTGCCACTCTCACTGGATTATGAAGCTGTTGAGTAATTTGCTTCCATGCAGTGCCCCTAAACCATCCTCAGTTACTGTCTTGAACGAGCAGAGGAGATGTCCCAGCTTGCCTGAAACTACTTCTCTGTCCTCCCTGTTCTCCGAGGACTCTTGGACATCTACATTCATCAGAATGAGCTTAAATCCCCATAGATATTACTGAATTTGGGAATTCAGAGCCTGCTGAGGGACAAAGCTCTGGCCATGGATGCAGCGGAACATTTGCCTGGTGAGATCTATCCACAAGTATTCATTGAGTCCTTCACCACTGGGCCACCTGAGCTCATGCAGATCATGGTGAAATCCTGGCCCTTTCCATCTTTGCCCCTGAGAGCCCTTATGAGCATGGAGGACCCAGACATCTTGGACACTCATTAGCATGTTGTTCAAGTGGAGAAAAATATGTCCCATACTGCAGTATATGGGCTCAGTGTGCAGCTGAATCACAAGGCTTTCTTGGGATCAGTGGAATGAAGGCTATCTGGGAGAGGACATGGGAATCCAGTAAGGGCCAGAAAGTTTCGGGCATGAGAGGCACTAAATAAGATCAAAAGACTGAGGGAAAACTGGTCCTGTGTGGCCTGTATGGTTTGTATACAAACCATACTGGAGAGTCCAGCTGATGGGGGAAGCATCAAGAAAAGGGGCAAGCAAGGAAGCATGATGTGTGACCACCCTGGATTCGATAGGGGAAGGGACATGCAGGAATCTGCAACTTAGGGTAGAGAGGATCACAAAGATGAGGAAATCCAAGGAATAAAGATCAGGAAATCCAAGGAACAAAGTGAAACATCATTCACTCCTTCCTGCTTCACTCATAGGAGTTTCACGCTACAAGCTTTTGATTTGCTGTTCATGCAGGACAACTTATAGAGAGAGCCTGGGCTGAGAACAGCTTGGAATCTGCTCCTCATCAGACATGAGGACTGGAAAATCAGAGAAGCTGGACCCAAAGGAAGTAAAGATGCAGCCCATCAGGGTGATTTAGGACATGTGCTGCAGCTAGGAATTTTTGTGTCCTCTGGAGACCTCCCTCCTCAATTAGGTCCAGGAGAGCGAAGGTGTGTTGCAACTGGATTGCAGGAAGCCAGGTATTAGAGCCCATAGTTTTTGACTCTCAGTTCTGCAGCAGCTTCACATTAGATTTCACAATGTCAAGCCAGAACATTCTGCTGATCCCTTTTATACACCCATTATCCCTAGTGGCATCAGCATCTAAGTGTCCTTGCAGGGCCTAGGGATTATTTTGGCTTTTAAATGTCAACACTGAGCTGGTGATCCCCACATACCTGTTTTGTACTCTATTGAGACACTGAGACAGCAGGACCAGGGGTTTGGCAGAGAAGATCACTGAGGGGCATATATCATTTGTTAGTTGAGACGAGATCAGGATGAGTAGTGCAGGCTGGCTTTGAACTCACTGTGTTGCCCAGCCTGTACTCGGAATCACGTGAGCCTCCTGCCTCTGTCCTCAGTGTGCTGCCATACAGGCAGAAGGCTCCCAATCAGCCACGAACCATGACTTTGAAACTCATTGGAATGATTTAAGCCCATGTATATAAACTTTCAAATTTTTAAAGAGCAATGTGGATGTAGCTCAACGCCTCTTGAGTTCAATCACGGGATAGGGTTAAAACAGTTGACATCTTGTTTTTCTTCCATCTTCTATTTAGTTACTCAGCTCCATTCAGAAAAAATTATGGCAGCCCTTACACCTAATCTCTCAATAACTGAGGAGTCATTTATGTTCTGTCATATACAGGATCTCATAAGAAACACCTAGAGGCCTGACCCAGCCCCTCTTTACCTTCACTTATAACTGGAGCCCGATTCCCTCAACCTTAGTGTTTTACTTTCTTTCTTTCCTTTTTTTTGGACAAGGTATTGGTCTGTAGTAGCCTTGACTCACTATAGGTCCTCCTGGAGCTGGGCTTATAAGAGTGAGCCGAAGTTCCTGGCTCTGATGGTAGTTTAGACGATATATGCCCCTCAGTGATCTCTGCCACCACACTGGCTATATGCTATGATGTGTTAAGTGACAACAGTCCCAGTTTAAACTTATTATATAGTTTTGTCTTTTCTATGGGGATGACATTGCTGTTTCTGTGAACAATAACAGTGGCCAGGAAGCAGCCGCCGTTTTTTCAGTCTTTGTTTTTGAGTTGAAATTAGCTACCATGCATGGTTATATCCTCAGCGTGTTTTTATCTTGTTTTTCAGTGTTCATACAATTTGTTTGATTATGATTCTTATCACGGAAGTCAGAGGCTTCTTTCTCTCTGTCTCTCTCTTTCATTTTCAGACAGTGTTTCTGCTTACATCAAAGGCAATTTTCCTGCCTCTACCTCCTGAGTACAGGAGTTACAGGCATGTGTTACTATGTCTGCCAGAGATTTTGCTTTTGAGTTCATCTTTAGCTCTACTTATTTTTCATTTTACTGCTTTCTTTTTTCTAATATCTATTTCTAATTCTGGCTTCTCACTAATGTGTCAGTATGCCTGGTTGGACTCTAATTTGTGGCTGTCCTGCCTTAGCCATACAGAGAGCTGTGGTCATAGACATGCACCTCCATAATAGGCTATGCTCCGTCTTCTCCTGGGATTCTGGTGTAGAATCCCAGGAATTTGCACACTTCATCCAAGTATATTGTCTTAGGGCCTTTCTGACAGCACTAACTATCTTCTTTGAACAATGTGCATAGTAGAAAATATTTTTTAGCCTGACTGTTTCTAATAAAGCTTGAGCATACTCACCACTCATCTACTTCTTCCAAGAAAACCACACTTACATTAAAGGTTATAACTTTGGGACTGTTCTAAAGAGAAACCTCCCCATTCTCAGATAGATGCAGCTGTAATGCTGTAAGGCTTATCAATCTTCCCCATCTAAGGGGTTTTGACACCTCATCATTCTTGTTCATTCTCCTTGCTCTTGCATTGTGTACTGCAAATAGGGTGTTTTCCTTTGTTTTCCCTCCCAAAACTCACACTTGAGAGCCTGTGTATTTTGCTAGGTTAACTCAAGTTCTGCTTACAAAGAGAAAATCAGCAGCTAGTGTAAAAGGTTTCAACACAGCTGGGGCTTTTAGTCCACTGGTTCCTGAAGAGCTTAGGAGAAGAGGATAAATCTATGAATGGGGAGCCTCTGGGATGGACCTGGACATCTAGTAGAAGAGTGTGGGCTAAGCCTTTTCCTTTCTATCTCCAGATGGACCATCCTGTGGGAGGTTCTGCACCTGAGAGGCCTGTCCCTCAGTTTCCAGGAATATTCCCAGGCACACCTTTCTCCTGCCTTGCTCCCACTCTCCCTGCAGAATCACCCATGTCTCCAGGAGCTTGAAGCAGGTATGAGAAGGTTGGGTGACCCAGGTGTGCCTGAACTCTATGGACAGATCTGGTAAGTGGCAAGAGGGATGGCCACTGGAGCAAGGATACAAAGGCACCAGGATCTATGCCCCACCAGTGGAGGAGAGGTGCTCTCTGAGCAAGAATCTGTGGGGAAAAATTGGGGGGCAAAGGAAGGAACAAGGTAGTGGATGGAATTGGGTAGAGGACTTTTGGGTAGGCTAATGTTATAGCAGAGGCCAAGGCACAGATGGGTGGATACGAGGCTTAGAGGAATCCCTCTGCTTCCTGCAGCTGGCCCAACCTGAAGCCCAAAGGCTCTCATGTCAGGGGCAAAGGCCATAAGAAGCAGGCCCAGCGAAGGACAGGACAGGGACGGGTAGTGAGGAAGAAGAACCTGATTGTCCTGAGGAGGTTGTTTTGCCAGGGAAGAGCTCAGATAGGAGAGACTGGGCAGGTGGGAAGGAGGGTGGGTGCAGGGGCAACAGGAAGGGCAGGAATTAAGAGAACAAAATGGGTCACCTGAAAGGACGCATGTGCCGTAGTACTCTCTCATGTTAGAATAAACAGAGTATCTAATTGAGAAGAATGCACCGCCCTGAGCTGAACTTGGATGAAGAAGACAGAAACTGGATGAGGGAGCATGAGCTGTTGAATGGGCATGCATGTGAGAAGGCTCTTGCCCAAGGTCACGTGCACATTTTCTCTGTGGGAGCCTGTGCTGCTTCCCCTCCAGAAAGTACACAGCAGAGGCATCATTCAATATCGAGTTCCAATCAGATGAGATTCAGTCCACTCCTTGCAGGGGTCTGAGGCAGACGGATTCTTTAAAGTCTGCTCTTTCTTCATAAAGATCCATGAGATATTTGCACCCTTGCGTTGCACATAAAAAATTCTGTACCCTTATCCCTGGACCCTGGCATGGGGACAGATTCAGGCTCTCAATGTATCTGGAGGACATGAGGCCCTGAGCTGGCCTTGATGGGGTCTACCAGGCTGTTCCCTGACATACGCAGTGTTTTCTTCCCTGCCATTGTCTGTGCCTTTCTGAGTGATCATGATGTTGAGGTCCCACTGAGACAGAACATTGTGTTACTGGCAACTGCCCCAAATCCTCCTGACCCCAGGATGACTCCCTTGTGGGCAGCTATGCACCTGGGATGGCCACCAAGAGCAAGATGCTTTGCAGATATTGGCTGTATCCCACGTGGCTCAGGACCCCTTGCAGCCCGACTTCTGAGTGTCTTAAGGATGTGGACACAGATCAAAGGTCACCCAGACGTCTCTGCAGAGGGGTATCTTGAATGGACTGCTCTGCTGAGCTTTGCCTCTGGTATCAGGGCTCTCAGCTGATCCTGGGCCAGAATTTGGGCAGGTCACCTTTCCGGCGGCAGAGGGCTGGGTGTGGCACAGAACATGGGTGTGCATGTGGGAACAATTATGCCTGTTCACCCAGGTAGGATTTGTCCCCAAGTTCAGGAAAAGCCTTCCAAAGTTAACCCGGCAAGATCTTGTCATGGAGGACAGAAGCATGACAAAGTAATGCACAGCATACACAGGGACACACCACGTGCGTCTGTGTTTCTGTGTGCACTTGAGTGAGTGTGCACGTATGTGTGTGTGCGTATGTATTGCATGTGTGTGTGTGTGTGTGTGTGTGTGTGTGTGTGAATGGAAATGTTGTCACTAGCAGAGGGTGTGCAAATGAGAGGTCCCTTGAGTGACCAGAGCTGAACCCTATCCACAAAGCTTAGCAGGGTACTCTGATTGTACTCTGTGCACCGGGGGCTTGGAAAGAGCACAGCTAATGCCAGGGGAGAGAGGCAGAGAGGCAGAAGTAAAGGCAGCAGCAGAGAGGAGGCAGAGACCAGCCAAATCTTAAGGAGGAGTAGGATTTTGCCTGAGCAAACCCGCATGCTGGGCAGGCATCAGAAGTGTGAAGGCACTGGGATCTCATCCAGATTTGTAGCTACCTCAGCACCCTGTAGCTCTATGTGGAATGTGATTGCATTTCATTTTTTGGTTTCTTGGTTTTTTTTTTTTGGTGGAACTGGGGATCAAACTCAGGCCCTTATATTTACCAGGGAAGTGCTTATTGGTTTCTTTTTATTAAAATTTACATTTATAAATTTCCCTCTAAGAACTGGCTTCATTGCATCCCATAAATTCCAATAAGTTTTTATTGGATTTTCATTGAATTGTAGATATTGTTTAATTACTTGTTTAATTTCATGTCTGACCCATTGGATGCTATGGAAGGTGTCATTTAATTTCTATTCATTTTGGGGGAGGTTGTCATCTTTAAACAGTTTCATTGTGCTGTGGCCAGATGTATACATGGGATAATTTCCGTTTTCTTACATATGCTTAAGCATGACCTATGGACTAAAATGTGGTCTATTTTACAAAATGCTAGATGTCCAACTTAAAAACAAATGTGTATTCAGCTCTGGTTGGTGGAACACCACATGCATCCACTGAGCCCATTTGTTCCCAATTCTGGTTCAGTTCTGCTACTTCTGTTAACTTTTTTTGACTGATTGACCTATATTTT
>PVKA01053883.1:0-11018 GCA_004027165.1 Ctenomys sociabilis | reverse complement strand
CCCATTGTGCGTTCACACTTTTTAGAAAATTTTAATATCTTACACCATGAATATTGTTTTATATTACTTATCATATTTTGGTATGGTTATTGTTTTACCTCAACATCCTGTGATATTTAATGTGCTTTTTATGAGATTTGATGAATATATATTGTGAAGATTTAATTGTTTTTAGGATTATAATAAAATCTTATTGTCGTTAATTTCCTCAAAGTATTCTGCTTTTCTTTATGAATGCTTATCCTATCTTTTTCTCACTTTCTGAGGCAGTTCTGGAAATTCTCATCCATGAATATCTTTTCAAGTTTATCTCAATATGTTGAATCAATTCAAATTTGTAAAATGTAAGCACTGCAGAAGGTCTTTCCTGGTATTTCTTCCCTTGGCCCCTCAAAATGAGCACCAAAGGTCAAGGTCATGAACACATTGATGCAATCTAGGTGCCCAGGATGTGGCAACAAAAGCCACTAAGGAAGACTTGCAGAAATCTGCCAGAAAGTGGCTGTAACACTAGTAGTGTTTCTGAAGAGAAGGATGGTATTTCTAAGGGAGTTAAATGTGTTTCTTAATGTAATTATTTTAACTTAATTTTTATTATGATTTTTCATCTCAACTGACATCCTCAAACACAATCTTTGTTATTTTTTTTGCTTTTGACAGCATCACTTTGAGGTATAATTATATGAATATATACTGTGTCTCATATTGTAATTGTGAATATATTAACAGATGGCTTTTGATATTTGTGGTTTCCTTGTTTGGTTTTGATCTTTTCTATTTTCCTGTATTTTCATATTGATTTTTTTTTTTTAGGGAAGGTTTAGTTTTTGGTTTTGGTGCTGAGGAGCATATCCAGAGCTTCCAACTTTCTAGGCAAGCGTTCTACCACTGAACCTGATCCTCAGGAAAAGTCCTGGCTTTTCATATTTGTGAAGCTCAGATTCTTTCCAATAGCTTTCAGTGTCAAATATGCTATAATTTCCTGTTTAAGTTCTTTTGACTTTATATTTATGCTTGATATTTTCTTTTCTGACTAGCTTATAAATTTCTGGGTATATAGTGAAAATCTTTCCTACCATTGCTGATTTATTTATTTATTTATTTTTTATTTATTTATTTATTTATTTTTTTTTTTGTCTTTTTGAGACAGGGTCTCACTATACAGTTCAGGCTGGCCTTAAGCTCACTTTGTAGCTCAGGCTGGTCTCGAACTCACAACAATCCTCCTGCCTCAGCCTCCCGAGTGCTGGGATTACAGGCATGCGCCACCACGCCCGGCTTCCATTGCTGATTTATAAGTTTCTTTCTCTTTCTCTTTTGTTTCATGTACATGAGGACTATGTAAAGTGATTATATTCTCATATCTCTTTGAAAGCATTTGTACAATTCATTTAATTGCAAATAATAAGTTTTATTAATAGTCAGCATATACTACCTTTTTAGTATTATTCCTCCTGCTTTATTCGTCGACCAAATATTACGCAGTATACCAGCTTTCAGGATTGTATTAATTTCCCTTTTAAAAAATATATGTATTTAGCACAGGGTCTCACTATATAGATCAGACTTTCAGCCTTCCATGGATCCTCCTTTTTCAGCCTCCCAAGCACTGGGATTACAGGCAAGTGCCACAATGTCTCTCTACCTTTTGCCATCAGCATAACGATGAGCTGATGCGGCATGTCTCACCAGTGGCAGAAGCCTCGCTGAACCTTGGTGCGCCCTGCCTTCACTCCCATACCATTCAGCCCGCCTTCATTGCCACTGAATCCTCTGTAACTGTGGCTTGCACCTCCTCATGGAGACAGAAGCCACACTGACCCCAACAGAGTGGGAACTTTAGTGAGCCCACCCCACTCTCCCACTCTTGTGGGAGCCTTACCCAGCCATGCACCACCTCCCTGCCATTGCTGCAGAAAGAGAGTGAACACTGGAAGATTCAAAATGTCTAAAGGAAGGAGAAAATGGCAATCCCTGACCTCTAGTTGCACCGAAACAAGTCTAGAAGATGAAGTCACAGGAAAACTTGGAAGTCATACACCTGAAATTTTGGGAATGGTAGCAACTGAGTAAAAAATTTACTCCACTGGGCTATGAAGGAAATCACTTCAGAAAACATCTCTCAGGTACAAAAAAAATACAAAAACAATCATGAAAGAATCACTCAGTACCTCTAAGGAAGACATAGACAAACAAGAGGAGACTAGGAAAATGATGAAAGAATTGAATGAATAATACAGTAAAGAAATAGAATGTGTGACAAATTAAAACCAATATCAGAGACATTAAAAATTCCATTGAAAGCTGGCAAAACCACTTGAAGGAAACTGAAGATAGAATTTCAGACATTGTAGATGCCAGTTCAGCTAATGAATACAAAAGAAAAGCCCTCCTTAAAATATTAAGGAACCAGGAAATAACAATGAAACAGCTGGAGTTAACACAAATGACATAAAAAATTATTTGCAGAATTAGAAGCAGAAAATTTCTGAGCATGGGAAAAGTATATATGTCTAAGTGAGACAGATAGAACTCCAGTCAGCCATAATCAAAATAAATCTATACCCAGACACATAATAATCAAGATCACAGAAATTCAGCAAACCAACAGAATATTACAAGAGGTTTAAAGAGAAGAAACAGGTCACCTGTAATGGAAAGCCCACCAGAATTACAGCATATTTTTCAAAACAGACCACCAAATCAAGAAGAGCTTGAACTAATGTATTTTAGGTCTTGAAAGAGAACAACTTATAACCCAGGTGGATGTACCCTACAAAACTGTCTATCAAATTTAATGGAGAGATTAGATATCCACATGACACAGAACAACTGAAGAAATTTATTACCACCAAAGCAACCACACAAACAGTACTGCCAGATATTTTAGAGACAAAGATGACCACAACTTCAAGTACAACAGAAAAAAAAGCAGAGAAAACAATTAAACAGATGACAAAAGAAGGGATCCTAGCATAGCAAAATAGCATGAGAAAGATAAGCAACATGTATCAGTTAGAACCATCAATGTAATTAGTCTCACGTCTCCAATCAAAAGAAGCAGACTGGGAGAGTGGATCAAGAAACAAAATTGAAACATATGCTGTATGAAAGAAAGGTATTTAACTCATAAATAAATGCATAGACTGAAAATCAGAGAATGAAAAACAATACTCCATGTGACAGGAGACCAGAAAAAAGGAGGAGTAATTAATCTGGTTTCTGACAATGTCAATTTCAAACCAAGACTGATTAAAAGAGAAAATAATAATAATAATAATAATAATTAATAAAAGATAAAGATGGTAACTGCATACTTGGTAGGGGAAAACTGCAAGAAGATATGAGAATTTGAAATATATATGTACACAGTGTAGAAGCACCCAACTGCATAAAACAAATTTTAGCGAACATGAAAAATTCAAATGAGCGATAACACAAATGTACTGCAGGTATGTAACACCCCATTGATACAAAAATCTAGGTCAATTAAGCAAAAAATAAACAAAGAATTAACAGAACTACTTTAAATGTACTGCATGCTAACTGATCTCACCAATCAAGTACCACAGGCCTTGCCAGCCCTGAAACACCTGTTGTATCATGATGGCCACCGAAACCAGGCTTGGTAGTCCACATTTGTAATCCCAGTGCTGGGGAGGCCAGTGTGAAGGGCACCATAGCCCGAAAGCCTTCATTTCTATTCCTTTTATGGATATGTTACACTTCCTGTAGGATTGCTGCATCATGACTTCCTGCCACATACTCCTTTCAACCTGAGTGTTGTTAGCCTGTAGCATTACCCTAATATACCTACGTCATTAGTGATGTTGACTTCCTTTCCCTCTGCTATATAAGCTGTATCACTTCCTTGAATAAATGAGACTTGATCAGAATCCAGAATTTCTCGCGCATCTGTTCTTTGTCTCCTTCAGTTCCCACTCTTCCCCTAGGTGACCTGCATTGACTAACCCGCTGGATGGGACAAGTGGTGCCCAATGTGGGGCCCCGTGGATTCAGCGAGGGACCTGTCCGAGTGGCAGCGGAGTGAAAGTGATAGAGGTCTGTGCCGTGGTTGCCTGCTGCAACTTCTGGATCTCGGAAAGCGGATGGCACCCCTTTCCTTCCCTTTTCCTTTGACAATGGGACAGGCATTAAGTAAGCATGAGATTTTTGTTGACAGTCTCAGTAAAGCATTAAAGGCATGAGGAGTAAAGGTTACAGTAAAACAGTTATGTGCTTACTTTCAGTTTATTCATAAAGTATGTCCTTGGTTCCCCTTTGAAGGAACGATTGACTCAAAAAGATGGGACAGGGTGGAAGATGCCTTACAGGATTATTACAGGGTCTTCAGGCCAGAGAAAGTTCCCTAATGGCTTTTCCTACTAGAATCTCATTAATGAGATTCTCCAGCAGAGGCATTGGGATCCTTTAGTTAAAAAGGCAGTTGCTGATGGGGAGCAAGTCCTTCAATCATCCGCATGTAACACTCCATCCGCTTCTCAGGAGGAATTGGATTCTCTTTCCTCTGCGGACAAGGGGGAGTTAGAGGATCCTGACTTTCCTCCTCCTCCTCCTGATGATCTCCCTTCTCCTATTGATAAGGGGATGGTTGTGCCCCCTCCGCTTCCACATGCAGTGACTCCTTCTATTTACCCAGACCTGTCTGCTCTTAAGAATCAGGCACTTCATAATGGTGGCCCTGAGGAGGACACTGTAGACTGACAGACTCTAAGCGATGAGGCTGCTAAATATTGCCTGCTGTCGCCACTAGCTCTACCTTCTCAAACTCTACCAGGAAAAGGGGAATCCTTGGACATGTTTAAGGGGCTGGAAAATGAAGTGAGGGACCTTCATAAACAGTTTCACTTGGAAAAGCAGTGCTTTGATCTCCTTCAAAAAATCGCAGAACTTCACCATAGGAGGGCTAACCACAAGGCACCGCCATCTTGCCTCCCCCTTCTTCTCAACCCAGTTATAAGAACAAAGACAAAGACAAGATGGCCACCCATTGAGCATTTCCCGTAATTGAGGCACTTAGGTGAGAGGCGAGGGAGAACAACCCCAGGCAATCAGAGCACATACCCCTCTTGATTTAAAATTATGGAAAGAATTAAAAACTGCTGTTACCCAGTATGGTACAACGGCCTCTTATACTCTTGCTGTGTTGGAATCGGCAAGCTGGGGATGGCTTACACCTGAGGATTGGAACATGCTGGCTAAGGCTGCCTTATCAGGTGGTGACTATTTGCTTTGGAAGTCAGAATACTCTGATGGTTGCAATGCCATAGCTAAAGGTAATGCAGAAGACTTTGTTCAAGAACAGATAGATTCTGCCTTAATGAACCCCATTCAGGTCCATTATCATAGGCTTGAGATGGCTGATTGGGATAGCTGTGATGAAGTTCACCCTGCCTATGATGAGGTGGAGGTGGCCATCCCTTAGCTCTCCCACCCTTGGTGAGATGGTCAGGTCAGCCAAAGAAGGGTAATAAGGAGCATGCACAAGATACTACTTGCTGTCTAAGACAGGAAGAGGACCCTTGCTGTCCTACTATCCTATGATGGGGAAAGCTTGAGCTGGACCAGTGAAGAGGACTCCTCAACCTAAGACAGGCACTGCACTCTCAAGGGATGGCCAAGTAAGCCTTGCATAAAGAAATAAAATATAAAAGGGGGACCTGTGGAGGGCACCATAGCCCAGAAGCCTTCATTTCTATTCCTTTTATGGATATGTTATACTTCCTGTAGGATTGCTGTATCATGACTTCCTGCTACGTACTCCTTTAGTTGACTACCTGAGTATTGTTAACCTATAGCATTACCCTAATATACCTACGTCATTAGTGACGTTGACTTCCTTTCCCTCTACTATGTAAGCTGTATCTCTTTCTTGAATAAACCAGACTTGATCAGAATCTTGTCTTGTCTCCATTTCTTGCGCACCTGTTCTTTGTCTCCTTCAGTCCCCACTCCTCCACTAGGTGACCTGCGTTGACTGACCCACTGGATGGGACAGGCCAGGACAGCAGAATTAGTATGAGTCTGAGCTATGTACTGATATCCTGTATCAACAAATAAAGATTAATTAAAAAAAAATAACAGAACTATACCAAACTTCTGAAAAAATGGACTTATTAGACCTTTACAGAGTGATTCATCCAACATCATCAAAATACAGATTGTTCTAGGTTGCACATGGTTCATTCTTCAAAGTAGACTGTATACTAGCACATAGAGTATGCTTAGGTGAATTTAAAGGAATTGAAATTATCCCATACATATTATTTGACCATAGTGCATTGAAATATGAAATTACTGACAAAAGAAACAGCAAAAACTTGATGAGCATATGAAAACTAAATAACATCCCCCAGAAGAAACAGCAGGCCATAGATAAATTAAAAAAGAAGTAAAATAATATTTACAATCAAGTGAAAATACAGATACAACTTAGGAGAATCTGTGGGATGCAATGAAAGCTGTCCTAAGAGGGAAATTTATAGCAGTATATCTTGACACAAGGAGAACACATGAGCCAAATAAAGTATCTTCCACTGTATTTCATGATTCTAGGAGACCAAATCAGGCCCAAAACCCAAAGAATCCATGAATGAAACACACCACGGCAACAGAGTCAAAGACAAAGCCACATGACTATCTCAATCGATGTAAAAGAACTTACAACAAAATTCAGAATTCATTCATGATGAAAAAACCCTACAGAAGGCTGGAATATGGGGTTTTATTCTCACCTTGATAAAAGCCATCTATGCCAAACCAACAGCCCTCATCATACTAAATGGGCAGAAGCTGAAAGCCTTCATTTTCAGATGAGAAACAAAAGAAGGCCCACTGTCACCACTCCCAAAAACTCCAAGAGACTTGCATATTTAGTAACCAAATTCAATGACATAGCAAGATCCACAGTCAACATTAAAAAGACAATAGTATTTCTAATGTGAACAACAAGCAAAATGAGAAACAAAATAGGCAAGCCATGCTATTCATTAATTCACCTCCAAAATAAAATGCTTAGGAATTAATCTTACAAGGGAAGAGATAGAAGATAGATAGATGGATAGATAGATGATAGATAGATAGATAGATAGATAGATAGATAGATAGATAGATAGATTCTGAAAAAGAGATCAATACTAACTATACAGCTACTTTCTCTTAGTTCAGTGAGAAGAAAGTTTTGAATGAATAGTGTTTAGACAAGATATCATGTCTGCATCTTGTTCTATGAATACCTACTACAAAAACAACAATATGCAGTGTATTAATTATTGTAACTGTCCTACTAACCTGTTTTGAAACTGTCTCATTGCTACTTCTTTCTCAATAAAATTAATGTAAAAATGAAAAAGAGATGAAAGAGGATTTCAGAAAATGGAAATATAATCCTTGCTCCTAAATAATAACAACCAGCAATGTTAAAATAAAAACAACCAACAACCCAAAATTGTTATACAGATTCAAAGAAGTGTGATTAAAATACCATTAATGTAGCTCACAGATCTAGAGCAAACATTCCTCAAATTAATCAGGAACCAAAACAGACTTAGAATACCTAAAGCAATCCTGCGCAACAAATGAAAGGTAGGAAGAATCAAAATTCTTGACTTCAAATTATACTACAAAGTTACTGTGATACAATCAGCATGGTACTGGCATAAAAACAGAACTGAATACCAGTGGAAAAGATTGGAAGTTACAGACACAGCTAAAAACATACTCAACCACATTGTTGTTGACAAAGTTGCCAAATGTTCATTGGAAGAAAGACAGCCTCTTTAATAAATGGTGCAAAGACTGACTTTACATATGCTGAAGGATAAATTTGATCTACATCTATCATTACTCACAAAACTACAATCAAAATCATCAAAGATTTAAACATTAAAATAAACACTAAATTCTCCAGGAGGAAAATGTAGGTAGATATCTTAAAGACATAGGGGTAGGTAGAGTTTATGAACAGAACTAAACTGCACAGGAAGTACTTCAAAAAACCAACAGTTGAGACCTCAACTTTTTGAAACATTTCTGAACTTCAGATGTAATCACCAACAGGGTAAAAATAAAAACCACAATATGAAAATAAACATGGCCACCTGTCGCACAGACAAAGGAATTCTATGTAGAACTTATGAAAGAGTTATTTTAAAAAAAGAAAACAGGATCCCAAAACCCAAAGACCCATTTCAAAAATGGTCATCACAGATGGATATACATTTCTCAGATGACAAACTACAAATGGAAATAAATATATGAAAAGATGTTAATCATTTGTTACTCAAGTGATGCAAATTAAAATAAAGCTGAGATCCCATGTCACCCTAGAAAGAATAGCTGTCCTCAAGAAATCAACCAAAAACGGGTGCTGGAAAGGCTGTGGGGAAGAAGGAGCAAGGCTGTCTGTACTGTTGACAAGAGTGCAGGCTGACTGTGGAAATCACTGTGGAGATTCCTCCGTAAGCTAGGATTGCAGGATCCATTCAAGCCCTTGTAGCTTTTTTCCAAAACAATTGAAAACACCATGCCACAGAGATATATGCGCAGTCTTATTTAGAGCAGCACAATTTGTCATAAGTGAATCTTGGAAGCAACCCGTTAGTCCATCACCTGAAGAATGGATGAAGAACATATGATAAGTGTGCACAATGGAATATTATTTAGCTATAAAAGATATGAGACTTTTATTGGTAAATGTGTGCAACTAGAGACAAAATTCTTAATTGAAATAAACCAGTCTGCATGTGCAAATATTGTATTGTCTAGCTAGTGTGACAAGCTGAAAATGTAAATAAAAGGGCTGGTCAGATAGCTCAGCTGATTAAAGCGCCTGCAAGCAGGTGCCGGGGCCAGGGCTTCAATCTCCTAGCCTTTTGTGCCGACTCTACCCCTGGGATGTGCTGAGATGGCAATTTTTGAAACTGGGCATGGTGACGCGGGCCTGTAATCCCAGTTCTTGGGAAGCTGTAAACAGGCAGATCACTGCGAGTTCAATCTAGTATGGGGACCCTGAACACTCTGTAGACCCCTCCATAAAACAAAACAAAACAAAACAACAAAAAAAAACAAACAAACAAAAAAAAAAAAACAGAAAGAAAGAAAATGTAGATAAAATCTGAAAAAGTATACTAGACACTGTGAAAAGGGAATAATCTGTTCAAAAGAAAGGAATAGCTGAGATTAGACACAGGGTACTACAAAGAAGGGAAAATATATATTTATGTATATATGCAGGGTAGTTTGGATAATTGTACTGATGATTTCTGCTGGCCTATTGAAAGAAAGTTAATGCTTAAAAATGTATTTTTTCTTCTTTTAATTTTCCTTTAAGTTTTAAAATCATTTTTGAGGTTTATGTATGTAATCTAAATAACTAATTTGAAAATAAGATATTGCAATACAACAATCACATGGATTCTTATGTTTAATGACACATCATAACATTTCTAAGTTTTTTCATCATTTTGTGTTCTTTTTTTTAAAAAAGGAAAGGTTTATTATAAAGGGAAAGTGAAAAAGATTTTGTTTTCCAAAAATTTTATTTATTATTTATTTATTCATTTATTTATTTTATTTTGTGGAACTGGAGACTTAACTCAGGCCCTTGTGCTTGCCAGGCAAGTGCTTATTCTATCAAGCTATCTCACCAACTTCTCATTTTGTATTCTTTAAAAGACAAATTATACGGTTGAAATTGTACCTATTTTGATTGTTTTGGAGACTATTAATTTATGAGTTGCTTCTTTGTTATGCATATATCCAGATGTTTTATTTATAATTTTAATTCTAAATTTAATTTTAGCTACCTTTCAAAAATCATATTGGTGTGCTCATTATTTTTAGATGTGTTCATGTAAGTGTGAATACTGAGCAGAAGGGGATTCATCAAGAACTTTTGAAATACATGATGATTCCCTTCCATGTGAGGAAGTTCATGCCTTCTCAACTTACCATGTGCCAACATGTACTGTGCACTTATGACAATGATTTTATTTTAAAACATTCCATCATATTTTTACACAGAATGATTACATGCTACAATCATTGATTCTTTAAGATATTTGTGTTATCATTTAAATCCTTTGAAATAGGTAGAATTTAGATTTCTAGCTCAATTTAAATGGTGCTTAGCATAGAGGCCCTGGGCCTGCTGGGCTGGCTCCACCCTAAGGGCACAGTAAGATGGTAATGGAGATTGGGAGTAATGGCACTCAACTCTAATCCCAGGTTTGTGAAACTGAACAGAGGTGGATCACTCCTAGTCCCATCTACACAGTGCGACCCTGTAGATCCTGTAAACCCTGAACTAAAATACAATAATAGTAATAATAATAATAATAGTAATAATAATACTTCCATCGCTCTGGGAGTAAACAATGAAGCAGGACAAATTTTATTCGTTGGATTCCTAGGATTTCTCTTCTAAGGCAACACAAAAGAAGGGAGGTCACACAATTTAATTCCTACCACTGATTCCAGGTAGTAGTTAAAAGAGGAAATGATTTAGCAGACTGAGACATTTCTGTGTAAACCTAGAGAGGGAACAAAGAGAGGGAGATGGAGATGGAATTAGGAATTAAGACTTGAAGATGTGTTGTGTGCATGTTCTAACAGGGCACATGGAATGTTAACGGTATGCACTGCAAACTTAACAAAAATGAACCAGGTCATACTTAGCGATTTTTTTTTTTTGGTGTGTACATATTTTTTAAAATTATGTACACATGTACATATTTATCTCTCTTAGTAGCTTTGAATTTTAGAAATTAAATGCAAATTAGTCTTTGGCTAGACTACTGTATTTTTGCTTTTCCTTTTGTGAATCTATTAACAAAAGAAAATCCACTCAAAGAAATAAGATAAAATATAATACTGATGTTGAACTCAGTGGTGCATGCCTCAGATCCCAGCACTCAGGAGGCGAAGCAGGAGGGTTACCACAGGCTTGAGGCCAATCATCTGCATATCTACATAGTGATTTCCAAGCACCCCTCAAC
>PVKA01053882.1:0-11024 GCA_004027165.1 Ctenomys sociabilis | reverse complement strand
TGTTTTTAAGACTGGCTGGGTCACAATGGCCTGTCTTAGGAGAGTGTTCCCAGGCTAGAGATTAGATGTTTTTCTAAGCTAGGCCCCAGCTGAGGTTTGTGTGTCCTCTTTGTTTTGGGAATATAGGTGATTTAAGCTCTATGGCCATAAGCAGACATAACATCAGGCAGTATCTATACAAGCTGACATGGTTTGTTGATGTACTAAGGCGGCGCATACAGAACAGGATGGCAGCGCAACCTCATGTATGCTTTTAGAAATTATTTGGGCTTTACACTTTTAGATCTTGGAGCTTGGGGAGGAAGGAGGAAGCATAGATCTTTGGGAGCCTTCAATTTTACAGAACTTCCAGGAGGGTTTGGTCTCTGGTCACCTAAGGAAGGTGTTCTGAAGAAAGATACTTGCGGAAGGACAGTATGAGTGTCCACCAATGGATGGTCTTTCCTAACTCATCCATTAAAAAGAGTCACTCTGTTTAAGCCAATTTTGCCCACCACTGAACTATTATTCATGTTTTCTTAGGAGGAAACTGAAGTGCAGAGGAATTAACCACATGCTGAGAATTTAAACTCTAGTTTGCCTATTTTTCTAAACTGAAGGCTTCCCTGGGCCATGATTAGGCAGTTAGAAATGATGGTTGTTCTCGAGATACTTTACTTCAACAGGGTCCTTTCCTAGGCTCTTTGAGAAACAGTGGTCAGCTCTGTCTTGGAAATTCACAGTGCACATTGGAGAAACCTGTTTAACCTTACCACTTCCAATTTTCTCTGATAGTAGGACCCTTTTTAGCTTTCTTCTTAGAATCGTAAGCCACATAGGCAATCATGCACTGGAAAACTTTGACACCAAACCAAGCTACTCTTCATGTCTGCTGTACCAACAGACATCTTCCAGTGCTTGCTACAGTTTTCTTCCTTTTCCTATATTTTCACTTGATGAGATCCAAGAAGAATCACCAGCTCAGTCTTACTCATTTACGAATAAGACTTTTGTAATGCATTTAAGACTCCAGGCACAAGCAAATGTTGCAGTGTTCCATAGGAAGAAGGGTGGTAGGCATGCCCTCTCTAGTGCAGTTTACCAGAGATTCCTCTACCCAAGCCTGTGCCCCTTAATTCTATTTAGGACATAGATATCAAGCAATAAAATCTCTATTTCAAGGAATGTCAAACAGAAACCAGACAGTGGACCTGACAAGGTATCTTTCTTCCATGTTAGGGTTTGCAGTCCAAGGTCAAAGAAATAAGTACTCACAGTCAAGGTGGCTGAGCTAAAATGTGGGACTAGGATAAAAGATTCACTGTGACATAAAACAATGTGAAGAATGAATAAAAACAACTTGGGGAAGCTGGGCTAGCCCTTGGCGAGGACTCCAGCAGTGGAGGTTAAGCTGGCTCCAAGGGCCATCTTTTGTTCTTTCCTTGTGTGTTTCAGCTTTGGAAATGAAAGTGGTTAGGATAGAAAGAACTGGAGAACATCAGACAGTTCCACTCTCCAGTTCTCCCTACCTCATACATTCACAGTAAAAACCTTTTAGTGGAAACCCTTCCTTTTGCAGATGGTATGTGAGTGCCAATGATGAGTCATTGTTTTATATTTATGCTTTAAAATCATTCTTGCTGTATATTGTAAGGAACAGAAGCACTGGGAAAGTTACAATATTTTTTTTTGTTTTCGCTAAGATCTAGCCTAGTGGTTCATGCATATGATCAGAATATCTGGAGGCCTTGAAGTTCCCTGCAGAAGCCCCCACCTCTCCAGTCTGAAAACCTCCTTAGACCCATGAATCCATTGCTTCAAAGAATCTGTTAGTAGGTTGAATGCTATGTTAGCCTTCCTGGCCTTGACAGATAGAGGGAATGGAAGAAATTTAGGTTTTACCAAGTAGTAGAAATCTCCAAATCACCTTTATTAGCTTTCTAGTTGGTCAGAGGCATCTTCAAAGATAACATGTATACAGCTTACAAACCCACTTCTGTCTCTGCTCTGGTCTGGACTGGGCAGCATGCAGGTATGATAAGTGCCACCTCACCTTAACCAGCTCATATTTTGGTGAGCACTAAAAGGAGCTGACTTTTTCTCTTTTTATAAACCATTGCCTGAGAAGGAAAAATAGTATAGAAATAACATAATGATATAAAATTTCTAATGGACAATTATTTTTCTAATAGACCTAAGAATTCCAGAACTATTATCATTTGTTTTCATCATGACTTTTAAAAAGTCATTTAATCATTACCCATTTTTGATTTAATAAAGAGCTTTTATATAATCAAATATCATATATCTCTGTGCAAAAATGATACTCTAATGACTTTTAGCAATTAATTTTTTTAAACCTCTGGCTTAGAAATATTCATTCCTTTACTCATTCATCCATTCAGCCTTTATCAAACACATGCTATGTAAAAGGCACTGTGTAGGTGCCAGAGATTCAAGAGGTTTTAAAAAGAAAATTACACATAAAGCTAACAGTCTAACAGAAATATACTCAAGTTTGATGTTTTCTTACTTTCTAGTCTCTGTCTATCTGTCTCTGTCTGTCTCTGTCTGTGTCTGTCTGTCTCTGTCTGTCTGTCTGTCTGTCTCTCTCTCTCTTTCTCTCTCTCTCTTTCTCCTTCTCAGAAAGGAACTCAGGGCTTTGTGTAAACCGGACAACTTCTCTACCACTGAGCTGTAGTCCCATCCTTCCTAGTGAATCTTCTATGTGGAATTTTTTTTTTGCCATGTAATTAATTAATTAACTGAATGGTGGGTGAGATCAAAGCTATTTTGGAGAGACATTGTTTTGATTTATTTTTCTGGAAAAACATCAAGATTAAAATAGATCACTTCTTGTCCAGTCAGTATTGTCTATTCAGTACCTAACTCTTATGATTCATAAAAGGGGCAAAAAAAATAGCATAAGGATGGAGCTTGTATTAGTAATTTCCCCATGTCTGGGAAAAAATATGTGAAACCTGCAATTTAAGAGCAGAGAGTCTTATTTTAGGTAATGGTTTTAGTAGTTTCAGCCCATGATTGGCTGGCTCTGAGGCAAAACAGGGCATAGTGTAAGGGCATGGCAGAGGAGAACTGCTCACCTCATGGTAGGAACAGAACAATGAAAAATAAAGAGCCAGGAATAAGAAAGAATACAGCATTCTACACCATGTCACCAATGACTCATCTCCAGCACGCCCCACTTCCTAGCAGCATCAATAATCCATCCATCCATGAGTGTAATGCTCTTGATCAGTCAACTTCCAAAGCCCCATTTCTGAACATATGAGGCATTTATGGGGACATTTTGGATCTAAACTATGACATGTTCCTGCCCCCCAAATATCGTAGTCATCATTTTTTTTTTTTTTTTTTTTTGGTACCAGGGAGCAAATTCAGGACCTTGAGCTTGCCAGGCAGGTGCTTCAGCCACTGAGCTTTCTCCTTGGTCTCTTTCATATTCATCTCATTATGGAAAATGCATTTAATCTACCTCTAAGAGTCACCAAAGTCTTAAGAGCCTCAGCATTCCTGAAAAGTCCAAGGAAAATCTCAGACTCAGAGTAAGCTCTTTGCTGTGAGCCCCTATGAAAATAAAAAAAAAAAAAAAAACTTACTTATATATTTCCAATAAATATTAACATAGTGTTAAGAGTTCCATTCAAAAAGTGAAGAATAGGGGAATAGAAAGGAATGAGACAACAGAAAAACTGAAAACTGGCATGGCAAACATTAAGTCTTATAGTTCCATGTCCACCACTTAAGGAAAGTTGTGGTGAGATTTGAACTCCAATGGACTTGGGCAACCCTACTTCTCTCATTGTGCTGGTTTCAGCTCACATGGCTTCTCTCTTGAGCTGTTCTGGTCACTGCCTGCAGCTTTGCTTGGCTGACATTCACATTCCGAGCATCTCCAAATTCCTGGGGTCTCTATTGCATCTCTAACTTCACTCTCAAAGTTGCATGCATTGCTCCCTCAGGGGAACATTGCTTTCCTTTGAAATCCCAATGGAAGCTTTCATGACTCCATAACTGTAATGTGTGAAAAACTATTACCATGCAGGTGATGCCAAGATCTGCTGCCAGCTTGGACAGTAGCTAGGTCTCATTGGACCATGGCTACAGAGGCCTCTGAGTTCATGAATGGCTAAATTCAGGGATATAGTTCTTCAGGTTGTCGTGAATGAACAGGATACATTGGAGTTCTCTTTCAAGGTATTTACTTTTTTTATGCCCTTGAGGCAGTAATGGATAGGTCCAGCCATTTCCTAAGATGCCTTCAAGGTCTCTTTCCTATTGTTATAATTCAAAGTACTTGGTTTGTTTTTAATGGCTCTATTCTTTTCTCCTTAGTCCAAATATTGCTTTTGTTTCTGATTTTAACTATAGATCTGGCTAAACATGGCCAGAATGCCCATGCTAGAGGCAAAACATTGGGCTGCTTTGAAATTTGCTCAATTAGCCCACCACCCTTAATTTTAGTCTCTTGTAAAGTTTCAGAATAATATAGGCAAAATGTAAATAATATTTTGCCCTTAGTGTAATGCACATGTCTTCTGGTCCAATTGCTAATGGATCCCTTATTCCCAACTGAAATCTCCTAAGCTTGGCCTTTACTATTTGTATTCCTAGTATCAGTGGTCTTCTGACCTCTGACCAGAATCATCTGTTCAGCTCTGCTTATAGCAGTCTAAGGATTCTCTAGCCTGCATCTCCCAATCTTTCCACACACTTTCCACAAATCAGTACCAAAAGTTTATGAAAGTAAGCAGCTACACTCTTAATTCACTGATAAGAGATATCTGCTAAAATAATATCTGTAAATATAATATCATGTATGCACCTTGTACAATACTAAAACATTATGAAAACAGTTTGCAATGTATTAATTTATCGAATCTGTATTGTTAAGGTGTCTTGAAACTGTCTGGTTGACATTTGTAGTTCAATAAAATAAAAAATAAAATAAAATAAAATAAAACGCACATTGTGGGAAAAAAAGTGAAGGTTTTCAATTTTTGTCGTGATGATTTTACCCTTTTTGTTCCTTATTGCATGAATTTGAATTTTTTTCCTTTTTCTTTGATAAGTTATGGTAAAGGTTTATCAATTTTATTTACTCTTTCAAGGAATAAATTCCTCAATTCATTAAAAAAAAAAGGTTTATGAACCACATCAGGTATAATGATATGGAAGATCCTGGTTCTTTTGGTACCAAATTTTGCATTAGTCATTTTCTTGTCTTCAGTACAAAATATCTGACACCTGTAGTTTAAATGAGGATTGACTTATTTTGGCTCAGTGTTAGTGGGTTCTGCGTATTCTGGCTCCAAGACAGATATGGCATAGTAGAAGAGCATAACAGAGGAATGCTGTTCACTCCATGGCAGTCAGGAAGGGAGGTGAGAAGAAGAAGAAAACTTAGGAGAAGGAAGAGGAGTTGGTGGCAGAGGAGAAGTTATGGTTATAGGGATAGGGGTCCTCAAATGGAGTTATGTGGATTGCCTGCATCCAAGTCCACTAACAGTCACATAATCTGTCTGTCTGTCTGTCTGTCTGTCTGTCTGTCTATCTCTATTATTCATTCATTGATTTTGAAGTGTTGGGATTGAATGTGTACATGTTAGGCAAGTGTTCTACATTGAGCTACATTCTCATCTCAAGTCTATATTTTAAATACAAATTTTTCAGGCCTTTCTCTTTTTTGAATTGAGTATTATCAGTAAAGCCTTGGGAGTATGCATTTTAGACATTCCCTTCTTCCCAAGATGGAGATCTGGATATCCTTGGCAGTTGGAGAATGTCACTATATCTCAGTGACTTTGTCTTATAAGAACCTGTAGATATGTAGGCACTGCAAAAGACTTTTGAGAAATAAAAAAGGGCCAGTAATGCTCCAACTTCAAATATAAGGAAATACTAGATGCAAGGTGCAACAAACTTGTAAGCTTGACTCTGGAAAAATTCAGCTTCAGATAGTTAAGAGTGTAAGCATTTCTAGGATAATGACTGCTAGTCAGCATCATGGGTTTAGTTAAACATTGTTCCTATTAGAAGTTGTCAATCTTTGCTCCATCTAAGAATTATCTGGGGAATGTTAACATCTTGATGCTCACTTGCTTCCCAATACCAATTACATCAGAATTTCTAAGAGGATCTGGGAATCAGTATTTTTTAACCCCCCAGAAATTGATCTAATGCAGTGCAGGCTGAGCACTGGGAATTTTATAAGCTCCCTCTCTATGTGACTAATATGCAGTAGCTGACAACTATAGGTCTGTGTGATGTTAGGCATGTTTCTTAACTTCCTTGCATGTTGTATAAATACTAGATAATTTTTTTTTTGGTGGAACCAGGGATTGAACTCAGGCCCTTGCGCTTGCCAGGGAAGCATTTATTCCATTGAGCCATCTCCCTGGCCCCACCAATACTAGATAATTTTAAATGTCTCCCTCACTATTAAACATTTATGTTTTTAAAGTTAAAAGTCATGCCAAACCTATTCCCTCCTTCTTGTCTTCCTTCTCCCCCTCCTTCCTTTTTCTCCTCCTTTCTTCTTCTTCATGAACAAATGTGCTTATATAGTGTGAATGCAATGGATCTGTGTGACCCTGAAGTGTGCTCTGGAATCTAATGCCACAAGCCTTGTTCTACCTTTGGATCTGACCTTGTTAACATTTTTTAGAAAATCCATTTATGGATAAGAAAGACATGAAAGAAATTTGGAAATAAACCAAAGCTTAGAAGAATTCAATACAAGAAGCAGGCCTACCTCTCATCAGCAAATCTGTTTATTGAGGTTATTTTTGTTTCAAAAATATTCTTACAGTTAAAGTATCTTGGTTTTTGTTTGGTGCTGGGGATTGAACCTAGGACATCAGGTATGCTAAGTATGTGCTCTACTGCTGAGCCCTGTCCATAGCCCTATTACTCATTTTTGTTCCCCTTTCTTCAGTTGAAATTTTGAAGCTTTTATTATAGTAGTAATGGAAAAATAGACATCTCAAATAAAGTCTAGATTTAGCCACTCTGTGTTCCTATCAAGAACAAGGCTGATTTAGAACATGAAGTAGTGGAAACACTGCCCTCAAGACTGATGGGGTAGTATACAGCAGAGAGGAATTTGTTGGAAAATCCATGTAGCAATTATAGAAGTACCAGTTCAGCAACTTCATTAGGGGGTTTTGTGAGTACAAGATGGGACATTGGTGGAGCCTAAGCAAAGACTGGGGAGCTGCCTTAAAAGCAATACTCATAGATTATGATTTCTAAATTTAGGGAGAAGTCTTATGCTAATTTATAACAAATTTCAACTTATTGTGAGAAATATTGTTTAAAAAACTCACTTCAAAATTGTGGGATAGTAGTTTAACTATATTGTTTTTGTCTCACAGAAAGCTTCCAATTTGTGTTTGTAAAGGCTTAGATTTAATTACTTTGAATGCAAAACCAAAACAATTAAATTATGTCAGCTCTTCCATCTTCCTTTCTCTGTATTTCAATTAGAAAATTGTAGCTCTTACAATTCATTTTTCTTTTTCATCATTAATACTTAATTTTATACAGAACTTGATCTGACCTAGACAAGAGGAAACTATAATTTATGTGTAGCCAAAAAAAAAAGTCCAAAGCTGCTCAGCGGCTGCTTCTGTGGTTTGGAAAATAAACCAGGATCAGATTATGTCCGATAATTTTCCTATCATATGGTGAATGGCCATTCACAAGAAGCATAAAATGTATCCCTTAGCTATGACGTTGTTAACTGTTGCTTTACCTCCCTCTTCTGTTTCCCTCAGCTGAGTGCCTCCTCACCACAAAGAATTCTTGAACATAGTATGATTTAGAAGCCATGGGCTGTGCCAGTTCTATATTTTACAACAAGAAATCTGACAGAGGTGAGTATTGGGAATGTGCCTGTGTTTATGAATGAAAAAGAATGAGTAAACCCCACTCATTGTCTTCCTTTCTCATTTACTTCTATAATTCTCAAGTTGCCCTGTATGATTTTGTACAAGGCATCATCAGTTGAATTGAAAGTGAAATAATGGGGATTTACCTGAGGAAAGATGGATAATACCATAAAGTATTATCTAAGAGGCTTCTGATATTTGATTTAATTTCAGTTGAAAATGTGCCAATATAAAATCCCAATTTATAATACAGTAGTAGGGAACAAAAAAAGACACTGTAATTTATATATATCTTCAAGTACTCTTACAAAGGTATCCATACCTTTGTGACATTTAGTAGCATCATTGAATTTTATTAGCTTTTATAACTCAGTAATCACATTTTTTATATTTCTTCAACATAGAACTTCATAAGACTTGCCTCACGTTTTACAATTATTCTGTGGTGAATTTCGATATTACTAGGTTATCTATTTCCCAAAAATCTGTCATTTCTGAATAGATGACACCCCTCCTCTACCTCCATATAATTAGAGGCTTTTCTTTAGAGGTGCTTTTTCATGGCTACTGGAATCTAGTTGAAACTCACTTGAATGTTTTAAGGGCATAGACTTTACCAGCAAATTAAAATAAAAGCAATTTGAGACAATTATATGAATAATTTGCTATTAAACCCCATTCCTTTGTTATTTAGATTATAGATAATTATCCCAGTTTCAAGCCCACATCTTGGTTCTGGAAGTTTATTCAGGCTTAAGGTAGAGTACTTAGGAGGCAGCCTACACTGTAGCTATAATGGTGAACCGATAGCACCACGAGCCAAGGGAGCATGCAGCGTCCTCTCTGTGATGACATCACAAGTTATCTCTTATACACTAGAAGCTCAGTATTCAGGTCAATTGCAGTGCTGGTGTTTTGCAGTAAATAAGTGGGTTTTGGATTTCAGTTTGGGCACTCATTCTCTAAAAGGTTCACCATCACTGTTCTTTGGTAATTAGTTCAGATTGTTTTCCTTTGGGAATCCAATGTTTTCTCTCCTAGCTAACTTGTGCCAATGAGTTACCAAGCTCATTTCTGTAAGTAGGAAAGGACATTGGTAAGGGAATTAATTCTCTTAAATCTTTGACTGTGCCATGAAACATGAAACAGATTTTTTAAAAACCCCAATTGACCTAACCTCTAGTAAACTAGTAATTTATTAGGAGGCAGTGATGAGAGTAAAGTATCTTTTTATATCTAGGGTTACTCAGAGTTCTTTAAATTTGACCAAATCTCTTAGTTTAAAAAGTGGGAAGCAGAGAGGCTGAGGGTTCAGCTTAGTTGATAGAGCACTTGCCTAACAGGTGTAAAGCCCTGGGTTCAATCCTCACAACAGAAAATGTTTTAAAAGTTTTATTTATTTATTTGTCTCTTTGAGACAGGGTCTTGCTATGCAGTTCAAGCTGACCTTGAACTCACTTGGTAGCCCAGGGCAGTCTCAAACTTGCAATAATCCTCCTGCCTCAGCCTCCTGAGTCCTGGGATTATAGGTGTGTACCACACTCCCAGTTGAGAACATTTCTTAAAAGGCCAAGTCCAGTTTATAAAAAATAAATTCTGTTTCTTTTTGAAATGCTTTTCACCTTTTAATATGTGTAAGTGGAAACATTAGCTTAGAGTTTTGGATTGCTTTTTAAAAACTGTTTAGGTGAAATTTAAGTAATATAAAATTAACTTCATTTAGTCTGGTCCAATGTTGTGAAACCATAATTCCTATCTAGTTCTAGAACATTTCCATTACTCCAAAGTAAAATCCCTTATCCATTAAGCAGTTTCTTATCCAACAGTCCATGGCTAAGTCTAAGATTTTGTGTTCATATTTTTTGCTTAAGGTTTATAGTTTTAAATCTTACACTTAGGTTTTTGGTTAATTTTGAGTTAATTTTTACATTACATGAGGTATAGGTACAAATTTATTCTTTGCATGTCAAATATCCAGTTGTTGCAGTACCATTTTTTTAAAAAGACTTTTCCCCGTAAATACTTTTGGTGTTCTTGTCAAAAATCAATTGACAGCAAATGTGAGGGGTTTCTTTGGACTCAAAATTTTATTCTGTTGATCTCTATACATTTATATGCCTGTGTTAATGCCTCACTTACTGTAGTTTTATAGGAAGTTTGAAATTGGTATGAATCCTTCAACTTCTTTTCTCTTTTTCAAGATTGTTTTGTCTATTCTGTGTCCCTTGCATTTCCAAATGAAATTTAGGACCAATCTGCCTATTTCTCAAGAGAGAACAGATGGGGACTAGAGGTATAGTTCAGTGTCACAGTGCTTGCCTAGCATGTGAATGGCCCTAGGTTTCATCTTCAGTCACACACAAATACACACAGACACACAGACACACAGACACACACACACACAGACAGAGGTTTGAGCTAGAGTGTTAATGGGGACTGTGTTGAATCTACAGATTACAGATTGATTGGGGGAGGATCCTCCCATTTTAGCAAGAAAACCATAAGGCTGATGAACATAGGATGTCTTTGTGTTTAGATACTCTTTTCATAAATGTTTTATAATACTAAGTCTAAATCATATACTTATTTAAGCTATACTTAACAAGGTATTTCATTTTTTGATGCTATTCTTTTTTATGGTATTCATAATATTTTATTTTAATTATTCCATTTAACATAATTTCAAAATAGGTCTGTGCTCTAAGATGAGCAAAAGAACACCCTGGAAGTTTTCCACAGTGTTCTGAGCAGGGCATGAGGCTTGGGGGGCCCCAGGGCGGACGCTAGCATCTTCCTGCTTGTGATTTCTAACTACTGATACAGAGACAGGAGGCGGGCTCGCCACAGAAGACCCAAGCACTTGCGGGCATCGTTGAGCCCTCTGCTTATGCACCCACCTCTGAAGGGTGTGATGCTGGTGACTGATGCTCTCCCTCACCAAGTTTTTTATTTTAAGTAAATCGCTAAAGTATGTACATGTTCTGTGTTGCTTCAGTACATTTAAAAAGTGGAAGTCCGGAGATCTTCAATCCTTCCTGAGTTCAAGCTGGACGTGAGCACTATGAATGTGGCCTGTTCAACACATTCAGTCCAATTTTAGCAACCATCAGCAAACTGGCACCTGCAATTAAA
>PVKA01053881.1:0-11045 GCA_004027165.1 Ctenomys sociabilis | reverse complement strand
AAAAAAAAAAAAAAAAAAAAAAAAAAAAAAAAAAAAAAAAAAAAAAAAAAAAAAAAAAAAAAAAAAAAAAAAAAAAAAAAAAAAAAAAAAAAAAAAAATTAAGATAACTGAACAAAAATTCCTTAGGTTAGGGAGAGACTCCAATTAGTGAATAGAGGAGTGGCCAGCCTTTCTTTGTTTATTAATGAGGAGTCCCCAGTGGCCCCCAGTGATTCTTATGGGAGACACCCACCAGTAATTTGGTCATGGTCAAAAGTTTTCTAGAAAAAAAACAACAGAAGGTTTTCTCAGAAAAAATGCTTTTGTTTGATACAGAACTAAATTAAGAAACAAATGTTTTCACATATGTATGACAATTCCTTATCGTTCATCTCATGGCATAGTAAATGTATTCATCACTCCACATGTCCAGGTCTTCCGAAATGTAAAACAAAGATCATTTATGGTGATAAGACTTTTCTTGCAGATTCAGACCTCTTCCCTTAACAAAAACTTGTCATGTCCTCCCATTAAAGGGCAACAAATCATGTAAAACATTCTTGGTGTTTGTTTCAGGCCCAGGGAATTGAACTCAGGACACGCACTTGCAGGGGAGGCACTGTGTCACTGAGCCATACCCATAGCCTGATAGGAAAAGGCGTTTTATGTATTAGGTAGAGATGAGTGTTGAAAAGGGTTATGTCAAAATGAAAACTTATGTTACAAAATGTCATCACAATTGTCATGCTGCAGTGTTATGCGTGTTTTTGATTTCTAAGTCTGTGTGTAAAAATATGTAATTGTGGTCTGTTAACATTCTTCGGGGATTTAAATATTAGCATACCCATGACTGTTAGAAAAGAACAGCTCCGTTTTATGTTTGAAGGTGTCTGGTATTCAGATAAGTCAGTCATGTTAAGCTTACCACCCCCCTTCACGATGCCATGCCATTAATCTTGTTTTCTGGATGTTCAAGAACTGAGGTTTAGAGACTAGAAATCATGGAGATGCATGAGTCAAGAGGACAGCAAATAGCCTGGCCACAGCCCTCCGAGGTCAACAAGGACCCAGGGCCTAAGAGATGTGAGATGCTGTGGTCACTCCAGTGAATATCTGATCTTCTGATCAAGGACATGGGGAGGCCACAGAGGAAAGTGACTTAATGGTGCACGTGTGCTGCAGGAGAGGCACCGAGAGAGGAGACAGTCTCCTGAGCTTTCACAGAAAGCAACAGATGGGTCAACTGACAGAAGAACTAAGAATTGCTGTGCTTGGTTCTGCGGGAGATTCTGAGGACTCTTAACTGATAGACAGCAAAGGTTGACTAATACAGGTCTCACCTTGGCCTTAAACATCCAGCAGAAAAGTCTAACCACAGACAAGTATGTAAAACAATGCCATAGTAATATGTTAGCTATAAAAAGTTTAAATCTGGGGCCAGGGAGGTGGCTCAGTAGAATAAGTACTTCCCTGACAAGCATAAGGGCCTGAGTTCAACCCCCAGTTCTGCAAGAAAAAAAAAGTTTAAATCACCAACAACTTTAGGGAATTGCCAGCTACACTGGTAACTGACCACTATTACGTGTTAATGGACTAGTTAGGGTTAACTTGCTGAATGCAGGTACCTAAAAAATTCTTTGGACTGGGAATATGTAGTCTATATGAGTAAGTTTGCCCAGAATGGAAAGGCTTTAAGAGTGAGGAGGCGTTCTATAGAATTCTCCAGAGATCCTCCAGCCTCACCTGACCACCCATCATTTGCAGCTATAAAACAGAAAAGGGGAAACTCAGGAATGACAGCAAGCGGAAAACAATCACAGGAGCAAGGCTGAGGCAGAGCCCAGGCCCCAAGAACAGGGGGAGCTCCGCAGCCACACGCACAAGCTGTTCCAGCTTGCAAGGGGGTTGGCAAGGCAGAGACGCTGACAGTGACATCAAACCTCCTAGCATACGAACACACGCTCTGCGGTCCTCGGGCAGTGCCTTTACCCCATCCAGAGACAGGGCTCCACCTGACCCCAGCTTTGTTTATTTTTAGCAGAACCGGGGATTGAACTCAGACCCTTGCACTTGCCAGGGAAGCGCTTACTCCACTGAGCCGTCTCCCGGGTCCTGACCCCAGCTTTCTTATCTTTGTTTCTTCATCCTCTCCACATTTTCCTCTGGGATCATCAAGAGCTGGGCCTGCCTATTTGTGGCAACTCATGAAACAGATTCTAATTGATATCAAGGAAATTAAAAATTTTATTGAAAAGAGGGACAGCCAAATAGCTCAGAGGATTAAAGTGCCTGCTTAGGCAGACACAGGGGATGGGGTTTGATCCCCAACTGCCTCTGAGATGCAATTGAGATTGGACGTGGTGGCACACACCTGTAATCCCAGCTCTTGAGAGGCTGTGAACAGGCAGATTATTAAGAGTCAGATCTAGTAGTGAGACCCTGAACACCCTGTAGACACCCTAAAAAAAAATTTTTTTTTTTTTTGGCGGAACTGGGGATTGAACTCAGGCTCTTGCACTTGCCAGGGAAGTGTTTATTCCACTGAGCCATGTCCCCGGCCCCTAGACACCCTAAATTTTTTTTTTTTAATTTCTATTGGAAGTATAGCAGCAGACTAGGCCAAGGTAAGGACTTCAGCTGATGTAGAAGATGAGATTGTGGTTACTAGTCATGAAAATAAAGACTTCCCAGAAATAGCAAGGGATCATAAAAAATCAACCCACCAGCTGCTATATGATAATAAAGAACAACAACATAAGATTGACCAGCATCAATGAAAAAGTGAGAGATAGCACAAATGATTGTTTGTTTTTTTTTTGTCTTTTTGAGACAGGGTCTCACTATGCAGTTCAGGCTGGCCTTAAGCTCACTTTGTAGCTCAGGCTGGTCTCGAACTCACAACAATCCTCCTGCCTCAGCCTCCCAAGTGCTGGGATTACAGGCCTGCGCCACCACGCCCGCCTTGATTTTTTTTTTTTTTTTTTAAAAACTGTTCACAAAAGTAATGCCAGGAGGGGGTGGGGAGAAGGCTCAGTGGAATAAGCACTTCCCTGGCAAGCACAAGGGCCTGAGTTTAATCCAAGGTTCCGCAAAAAAAAAAAGAGTGGGTGCAGTGGTTCACACCTGTCTTAAGGCAGCCTGGGCTCGAAAGCGAGGTCAAGGCTGGCCTGAGCTACATAGTGAAACCATGTATCAATAAATGAAAGAAAGAAAGAAAGAAAGAAAGAAAGAAAGAAAGAAAGAAAGAAAGAAAGAAAGAAAGAAAGAAAGAAAGAAAGAAAGGCAACAATGGCAGAAATGGTATTTTCCAGGGCTGGCAAGATAGCTCAGCCGACTAAGGACCTGCTTAGGCAAGGACGCACCGGGGTTTGATCCCTGGCACCACAGGCCACGCTGAGCCGGCCACCAAGACCAGGCACGGTGGCACACGCCTGTGATCCCAGCACTGGGGAGGCTGAAAAGCAAGAGGATCACTATGAATCTGAGCTGCATAGTGAGACCCTGTACCAAATACATAAAATTAACAAAGAAAAGAAAAGAAATATATATGTTCCAAATACTAGCACACTCAACTATATAGAACAAATATTAATAGACATGAAAAATTAAATAAGCACTAATGCCATTGTAATGTGGACCTCAACATCTCGCTGTGACAAACAGATAGATCAAACTGGACCCAAAACAATCAATGAATAAATATTAGAACAGAACCAAACTTTTGAACAAATGGACTTACAAGATGCCTACCAAATATCCTACCCCACAACATGAGATTGCATTCTTCTCAGCTGCACATGGGACACACTCCAAAACAGATCACAAATTGGCTCCGGCAGCACCCTTAAATAAACACAAAGGCACTGAAATTATCCCATGCATATAATCAGCCACAGAGGAATGAAACTGGAAATCAAGGGCAACAGAAACCATATAATCTTCATAAAGACATGGAAATTAAGTAATACCCTCCTGAACAGCTAATGGGTCACACATGAAATGAAAGAAGAAATTAGAAATTTTCTACAAGAACATGACAATGGCAACACAACATGCTGGATCGTACGGGACACAGTGAAAACAGTTCTGTGAGGGAATTGATGGCAGTGAATTTTCACAACAGAAAAACAGAGCAAGCTCAAATAAACAACCTAATGTTAAATCTCAAACTTCTAGAAAACAAGGAGCAAGTCAAGCCAAAAGCTCAAATAAGGGCAGAAATTATAAAGATCAGAGCAGAAATTAATGCAATCAAAGCTAAGAAAACAATGGAAAGAATCAATGCATCCAGGCCAGGGAGATGGCTCAGTGGAATAAGTGCTTCCCTGGCAAGTGTAAGGGCCTGAGTTCAATCCCTGGTTCCACTAAAAAAAAAAAAAAAAAAAGAAGAATCAAAGAATTGGATCTTTGTTTTGTCTGTTGATCTTTGTTGGGGCCAGGGAGATGGTTCAATGGAATAAGTGCTTCCCTGGCAAGCACAAGGGCCTGAGTTTAATCCCCGGTTTTGCCATAAAAATTTTATTTATAAATAAATAAATGTGTGTGTATGTATGTTGTTCTTTGTTTTCTTTTTATGTATTTAGTACAGGGACTACAGGGTCTCACTACACAGATGGGCTCATAATGACCTTCCTGTTTTCAGCCCTCCTGCCCTTGCGGGGAATTACTTATTCTACTGAGCTATCTCCCCAGCCCTGTTCTTTGTTGTTGTTTTTTTTGGTTTGTTTTTTTTTTGAGAAAGGGTCTTTTGATGCCTTGAATTTGCTAGAAAGCCTACACTGACCCTCCTGAGGCCTGGGATGACAGCCATGTGACACCATACCCAGCCAGATGGCTCAGTGGACTATAGAGCCTGCTTAGGCAAAGCGCAGCAGCCCGGATTTGTTCCCCGCCCCCGTGGCACACTGAGATGCCTTGAGACTGGGCATAGTGACTCACCTATAAGCCCAGGGCTTGGGAGGGTGAAAACTGGAGAGTCACTGAGTCTGATCTACATAGGGAGACACTGTAGACCCTGTAGACCTTGTACTAAATACATTAAAAATAATAATAATAATGGGGCTGGGGAGATGGCTCAGTGAAATAAGCACTTTCCTGGCAAGGGCAAGGGCCTGAGTTCAATCCCCAGTTCCACAAAAAAATAAATAAATAAATAAATAAATAATAATAATAAAAATAAAATTGACAAACCAGTACCCAACCTTATAAAAAGTATTCAAATCCATGCAATTAGGAATGAAGTAGGTGAAATCATAACACAACCTGCAGTAATCCAGAAAATCATCAATATCAACTTAAAGAAGCTATATTCTAATAAGATGATAAATGGAGAAGAAATGGACAAATTACTAGATACATATAAACTACCAAAGCTGAATCAGGAAGATACAAAATTTCTAAATAATACAATATCAATCAATGCAATTAAAGATGTAATTGAAAACCTTACAACAAAGAAAAGCCCAACTCCTGATGAATTTACTGCTGAATTCTACAAGAAAATTAGAGAAGAGCTAATACTTCTCAAACTCATTAATGAAATTGCAAGGGAGGCAATACTCCCAAACTCATTCCTGGAGGCAAACATTACCCTGATACCGAAATGAGAGAAAGATTCAACCAAAAAAGAAAACACAGATGCAAAAGTCCTCAATAAGATACTAGCAAAAATAATATAGCAAACAAGAAGATTATTCACCATGGCTTCAAGTAGTGTCCATCCCAGGGATGCAAGGATGGTTCAACATATATAAATTAATAAATATAATACACCATATTAACACATGCAAGGACAAAAATCATATAAACATCTCAGCAGATGCAGAGAAAACATTTTACAAAGTCCAACACTCATCCATGATAAAAACCCTACAGAAATTGAAAGAGATGGTCCTTATGTCAATATGAAAAAAGCCATCTCTAACAAACCAACAACCTGGGGCGGGGAGATGGCTCAATAGAATAAGTGCAGCCGGGCATGGTGGCGCACAGGCCTGTAATCCCAGCACTCGGGAGGCTGAGGCAGGCGGATTGTTGTGAGTTCGAGACCAGCCTGAGCTACAAAGTGAGCTTAAGGCCAGCCTGAACTGCACAGTGAGACCCTGCCTCAAAAAAACAAAAACAAAAAAAAAAAAAAAGAAGAAGAAGAAGCAAGAATAGAATAAGTGCTTCCCTGACATGCACAAGGGCCTGAGTTCAATCCCCGGTTCCAAAAAAAAAAACAACTACCATTATACTAAATGGACACAAACTGAAAGCTTTCACTCTAAAAGAAGCAACAAGAAAAGGATGTCTACTGTTTTCACTTTTCCAGTATAGTCTTTGAAACATTAGCCAGAGCACTTAGGCAAGGGAAAGAAATAAAATGAATAAGGACAGGAGGGGAAGAAGTCACATTATTATTATGTTCAGATGACATGACATTCTACATAGAAGACACGCAAAACTCCGCAAAAGACTTCTAGATTTAACAACCCAATTCAGTAGCATAGTTTGATATAAATTCAACACTCAAAAATCAATAGCCTTCCTGTACATAAATAACAAACTTACTGAGAGGGAAATTAGGAAAATAATGCCTTTCACAATAGCATCTAAAAATGAATGCCGGTTAGCTCAGTTGTTTAAGCTCCTGCTTATGCAAATGCAGAGCCTTACCAGATCTGTGCTTAAGGCAGCCTGAGCCAGCCAAGAAAAAGAATGCCTAGAAATCAGCCTAACAAAGGAAGAAAAAAAAAAAAAACTTTACATTGAAAACTACGGTACTCTGTAAAAGGAGACTGAAGAGGATATCAGAAAATGGAAAGATGCCCTATGCTCTGGGTAAGAACCACCAATACAGTGAAAATGGCCATACTTCCAAAACTGCTGCACAGATTTAATCCAATCCTGATCGAATTTCCAACATATCTCACAGAATTAAAGAAAGCAATCCTAAAATTTATTTGGAACAGGAAGAGACCTAGAATAGCTAAAACAATTCTGGCAAACAAAGGAAAGGCCAGGGGCATCGCAATCCCTGACTTGAAATTTCACTACAAAATTACTGTGATTAAAACAGCAAGGTAGCTGGGAGTGGTGGCGCATGCCTGTAATCCCAGCACTCGGGAGGCAGAGGCAGGAGGATTGTTGGTGAGTTCGAGACCAGCCTGAGCTACAAAGTGAGCTTAGGCCAGCCTGAACTGCAGTGAGACCCTGTCTCAAAAAGACAAAAACAAAAAAAAAAAACAAAAAAAAAAAAAAAAAAAAAAAAAAAAAAAAAAAAAAAAAAAAAAAAAAAAAAAAAAAAAAAAAAAAAAACAGCAAGGTACTGGCAAAAGAAAAAAATAAACCCAAGGATCCATGAAATAGAAGATGCAGGACTTTTTTTTTTTCTTTTATTTACAGGGGATTGCTCCAGACCCTGCGCTTGCCAGGCAAGCACTTATTCTACTGAGCTATCTCTCCAGTCCCCTGCAGGACAGCTCTAAGCACACCCAGGCACCTTATGTTTGACAAAGACCCCAAATACTTTCACTAGAAGAAAGACAGCCTCTTTAACAAGTGGTGCTAGAAAAACTACCTTTCCACATGCTGAACGCTAAAACTAGACCCATGTTTATCACTGTGCAATAAACTAAAATCAAAATGAACCAATGATCTAAAGATTAAACAGAAACACTAACTCTGCTAGAAGATAGAATAAGTAGAACTCTTTTTTTTTTTTTTTTTTTTTTTTGCAGGGCCTGTTTTTTTGAACCCAAGACCTTGTGCTTGCCAGGCAAGTGCTTGTTCTACTGAGCTATCTCCCTGGCCCTAAGAACTCTTGAACACACTGGTGTAGGCAGAGTTTATGAACAAAACTCCAGATGCAGAGGTACCCTCACAGTGACTCAACACCTAGGATCTCAAGTCCTTAAAAAGCTCTTGCACAGTAAGAGAAACTACCAACAGAGTGAAGAGGCAACGCACAGAATGGGAAAAAGTTTTGCCAGTTGTTTTTCAGACAAAGAACTAGTACCCAGAATATATAAAGAACTAAAAAAAAAAAAAAATCAGGACTCTCAAATTTAAAGAACTAATGCCAAAAATAAGCATCTGAAATACACACTTTCAAGATGAAACGAAAATGACCAATATACAAAAAATGTTCAATAACACAGTGCGTTTGAGAGATGCAAACTGACACAACGCTGAGATTTCACCTCACTCCAGAAAAAATGGCTATCACTGAGAAATCAACCATTAACAAATGCTGATGGAGTTGTAAGGAAAAAGAACCTCTTCTCCATCGTTGGTGGGAGTGTAGGCTGGTACGACCACTGCGGAAACCAACATGGAGATTACTCAAAAACTATTTCCCTTCTTCCTCAAAGATTAACGGCGTCACCCCACCCCGTGACATGCACACACACTCCCGACGACAGTTTGTAATAGCTAAACCCTGGAAACAGCACAAACGCCTATCATCTGATGAATGGATAAAGAAGACCGTGGGGATCCATTGGGCTCTCAGTGATCCGTGGTACCTGGGGAGAAACAGAGGAAAAGGTGGACAAGAGAAGCGCTGGGTTAGGTGGGGACTCTTCTGCCTGGTTGGAGAGACGATCCCCGCAAAAAATGTGGACATTCGTTCGTCATACCTTTGCAAAGTTACTATTACAGACCCGAGGTTGCCTAGTGACTAATGGCTGACAACCAGTCAGAATGCTGATCTCAGGACTGAGATAGCTGGCTTGTGTTAGGCACTGAGGCCTAGTCTCACTGCACACATTTGACCAACTTTCCAGCTTCCATGGCTCCCAACGGAAGATGTGGTGTGTTTTGTTTTAATATAATGGAGTACCACCCCGCCGTAAAGGATACGCTGGAGATATTTAAAGTGGATGTACCTTGACACCATACTCTTAACTGGAATAAATCAGACACATGCTTAAGCATCACATTGTCTCTCTGTTGTGGTGCAGGCCTGTAATCCCAGCACTCGGGAGGCTGAGGCAGGATGATTGTCGTGAGTTCGAGACCAGCCTGACCTACAAAGTGAGCTCGAGGCCAGCCTGAACTGCATAGTGAGACCCTGCCTCAAAAAGACAAAAAAAAAACTATAAAAATATTGGGTCATGGGAAGAAAGTGTTCCAAGGAAAAGGGTAACAAGTGAGGGGGCAGGGAGGGGGGAAAAGAATAGAAGAAAAAAAATGGAGACAAAGCTTTTGTAAATAAGACAAAGAGGGTGAAGGGAGGGGAAGAGAATGAGGAAAAAAGAATGAAGATATAACATGTTTTTGCTTTTGTTTTTTGTCCTTTTCAGACAGGGCCTTAGGAGGCAGTTCAGGTGGGCCTCAAACTCACAAGGATCCTCTTGCCTCAGCCTCCCAAGTGCGGAGATTACAGGCATGCACCACCACGCTCTGCAAGATATACCATGCACAGGTACAAATTCCCTACGATGAATGTTACCAGTATGTATATTTAATGTGTAACAGTACAAAAGTAAAAAGTAAAAAGAAGAGCCGGGGATGTAGCTCAGAGGCTTAGTGCCAACCTAGGAAGCACAAGGCCCAGAGTTCGATACTCAGTACCAGAAAATAGTTAAAAAAAAATAAAAAAACAAAAAAAAAAGCCGGTCAGAATAAGCGCTTCCCTGGCAAGCGCAAGGGTCTGAGTTCAATCCCCGGTTCCGCAAAAAAAAAAAAAAAAAAGCCCAAAAATTAAAAAAAAATAATTATTGGGAACTAGAACGCCCTCATGGAAACATTTTTAAAACTCAGGCCACTTGAACATATACTCATAAGTGAAATAAACCAGACACACATGTGCAAATATCGTATAGTCTCCCTAGTATAAGGAGTCAAAAGAAGAAATACAAATGGAAATGTACAACTAAAAAGAATTTAGTCAGATACTTAAGACAAACTGAACGGCATATGCTGCAGGGTACTAATCAGCTTTTCTTCTGGATGGTTAACAACCTAAGTTCACAGATCAAAATTGGAGAAATAGAAGAGCCGCAAGGTCAGCCAACAGTTTGGCCCCAGTCTTTTAAGGTCAGCGAAGACTCAGGACATAGGAGAACCTGTACTGTAATATCATGAAACTCAGTTGTCCCCCAAATTTTCTGATCAAGGAGATTATGGAGCCACAGGGAAAGAAGTGTGCCTGGGGAGAGTCACAGGGAGAGAAAACTTTCTCTCAGGCTCTCACAGAGAGCAAACTGGTCAAGCACTGGCCATGACTCATCCACATGGATGACACAAAGGGTCTACAGAATGAGGTACAGGATTACAAGATAATTGTAATCCCTGAGGGGACTTGACTGACCTCATCAGAAACAAAAGCTACATTTTTTGTATATAGATCTTGCTCTATCTCAGTCTTAACCATCCAGCAGAAAAGTATAAAAATGGGGTATATAATGCGGGGCCATAATAATAAGTTGAGCTGTAAATGGCTACAGTCAACAACTTCTTCAGATTATTATTGTGGAATGCTGGACTGTGTTGGATTGTGTTGCCGAGTTCAGGCACCTAAACTGGTTTAATGACAATGGAGTGCCCATCTTTGATAGGTCTAGACAAAAAAAGGGGACACAAATGAAGAACCATGATGTGTGTGTGTATAAACAGTAGTCATATGCAGTGCTTCTGCATAATTCTATGAGAAGCAAGATTTACACTAATAGTGGTTGGAGAAGATATTATGTCGGCTTCTAGTACTATAGACTAGAAGATAACAAGGTAGAAAGTATTAATTATTGAATCTGTGATATAATTCAGGTATAAAAAAATAAGGTAAGTAAACAGCTACCCTCTCTTAATTCACTGATTAGAGACATCTGCTATAATAATGTCTGTAAGTATATCATGTATGCACCTTGTACGATACGAAAATAGTTTGCAATGTATTAATTTATCGAATCTGTCCTGTTAATGTCTTGAAACTGTCTCATTGCTATTTGTACTTCAATAAAAAAAAATAAAATAAATTTAATTACTATTAAAAAATAAAACTCACACAGGAAATCAGACCACATTAAAAAAAAAAATCAGACCAGCTCCACCGGCCAACGGTGCGTGAGGGGCCCTGAGAA